>JAVYIG010012674.1:0-52068 GCA_035222895.1 Strongylocentrotus droebachiensis
GCTCCTAATGGTTAGGAGCCAGAGCATATAACACTGAGCTCCCATAGGACATATATTCATTCAGATGGTCATATCTCAGCCAATATTTAACATATTCAATTGGTTTTCGACATTTCAACATTATTTTTGGTGTTCTTTCGGAATATGAAGAAAAAATTGAGAAATTCTAAAAATAGATTTTTATGACGTCACAGCTTCAGTACTCTATATATACAGATTCTTATAATAAAAAACAAATTAACAAATGAAGACATACTCCAAATGTTTCTGAAAGACATATATGCAGTAAAAAAAAAAGGTCATAAAATGAATAATTTGTATAACATTTTCTAACTTCTAACTCTACTTCTCTACACCAAAGTCACAATCAAATAAGTATGCATTGCACTTCACAATTCAAGTGTAAGTTCACTGACACTACCGATTTTTCTATGAGTCAGATAAATGATTTAGTAATGACACCACCACGCTCAATTGGTTTTATGCAGGGCCAATTAAATCCCGACAATACCAAACATCGAGTAGCTGGGACTGTGAACGAGTTGATACCAAAATAACGATCTTTGGGACACCTAGCGCAGGGAGGGCATCAATATTAAACGAGATGTGGTCTAGGTGAGGGAGTTCCCTTCTAATCATTAACCAACAAACATGGAATTCCATCATCGCAAGAGAATTAGGAAAAGCATCAAGAGTACATCAAGAATTCATTTGATTTATACAATGACCTCTTGATTATAATACCCTAAATAGAAGTCCAGCTGGAAATATGGCAAATTTTCTCACTCGCCTTTGATGACAGGGAATGGAATGCAGATGGTCAGATGATAATATCAACGCCCAAATTATATCGATCAAAAAGTCGTCATATTTGATGGAGGAAAAATTCATGAATTTTAATACTATAGTCAACAATGAAATTGGCCAGTTGCAATGACTCATATTTTTTCCCACTCGATATGGTTAATATATGCATGCAGTCATTACACTATACCGTATTCTCTGTCTGACAAGATATCTACCATCTACTTGAACCAAAACAAATATTTTAAGTGAAGGAAAAATGTTAATGCCTAGAATTATATTTTATACCAGGTTTTAATACACAAATTAAACATCACATTCATAATTATCTTTTTATAACGTGCAAGTACATTAATGTGTGATGTCATCACAGAAATATTTTCATAAAAATCAAACTGTTTGATACTACTTAAATGTAATGCATTGGCAAAAAGAAAGCAGGGTATCACATGACTAGTTTATGTCCTTGTTAAATCACTCAAAATTTGTCAAATCACACATAATTTTGCAAAATCATTGATCTGTCTTTAGCAGCCTGTTACCGTAATCTCTTGAATTTTCTTTTGTCACTCTACTTCGGAAAGACGGGTAATCAGGGAGTAGGAGAGAACACTGCAAAAACTCTCTTTAAAAAGAATTAAAAATCAAATACTCTTTTAAGGCAGAGTGTGTAAGTTTCAAGGGAAAAAGCCTTAACAAATAATTCAGAACGACCTTCATTTTACATTAAATAGACTTGACTTCCTCTCTCTCCCCCACCTATCCACTACGTATTGACGATGGTTTTGACCTTATATAAAAAAAGAACCCAAGTTGAAATTGGATTACAATCGCCTTTCTCTAAAGACTGCTTTCAGAGAAAGCAAAGTGTAGCCCCCAGCCTCCAACTTTCAATACCGCGCTCGAAAAACATTTCCCTTTCGACAACCAATATGGCAGGTCTTCACAAAAGGCGCAACCTCCCTTGCTGGGTATTAGGGGTAGGGTTTCTGAAAGGAGAATAGTACGTTGGCACCCCTTATTTTTTCAGAATGACTTAAGTCCTCAAAGGTATACGCCTTCACACTTTCACCAAACTGTCTTAATCTGTGGTTAGATTCAGCAAAGGCAAGTCCATTTAAAATGTTGGAAAAAGAATAGATATCAGTATTGGGAAAAACCATGGTTATTAATCTTTGTAAGAATAAAAATTACCCATCCACCTCTAAAACATACACGTTTACTTCAGAACAAAAATAATTGAGGTCATAGCTAATATCTCATCAGATTGCATTCTGTAAAGAAATTTTACTACTTGCTTGCTTCATCTTGCAGCTCATCAGGATTATTTCATTTTACATGTTAATTATACCTTAGCTACCTTTAATCATTGGAATAGGTCCATGTTTCAATCAATCTTCAGTCATTTGTGAGCTTATTTGAGAATGCAATACCTGTAGGCCTATTTTGGATGCAGGAATATCATCAAGAACAGACTGTTCAGCACTCCAGCTGTTTGTTTTTCTGTCTGTTTGTTTGTTTGGTTTAACCTAAATTTGGAAATTCATTTGACCAAAAGTACACCCAAAACTCATCAATCTTTGAGATTTCACAAAAACAAGATAATGTCAGAACTGAAATTACGTTTACCGGTACATATCGCTACATATCGCTACATATTTTTCAGCACTCCAGCTGTGTTTGTTTGTTGTTGTGTTTTTTATCTAAATGTGGAAAATCATTTGACCAAAAGTACAAGCAAAGCACATCAATCTTTGAGATTTCACGAAATCAAGATAATTTCAGAACTGAAATTACATGTCGGTCGGCCAGTCTTCACAAAGATGGCTATTTTGCAAGTACTCTCATAACCTAGAAGCCAGTAATCCTAAAAATCAGTATCATGTAAACGATGAAATTGGATACAAATCAGAAAATTTCATTCAATTCAGGCACAAAGCCATTGCAAAATATGATTTATTTCCGTTATGTCTAGTAGTAGTCTGGTTTCAGATGGGTATACACTTTATATCTTCAACCAATGAACTTTCACTCGTGAATACTGACTGCATTGATTTAGGTTACGGCTCTTTGAAACCAGGGGGGTGTTTTACAAAGACTAAGAACTATGGGAGGCTGTTCATGCCACTAGCTTCTCTAACCAGTTCTGGTATTGGTTTCTCAAGGGACGTATAAATCGTGGTCTCAAATCTACAGAATTTACCCTTATTTGATAGTTCATTATTGAAGGGCAAAATATTATCTAAAGATAATAGAGAGACCAATGGTGAGAGCAACCAGTGGCATGAACGACCTGCCATAGTTTCAAGTCAAACTTAAGTCGATCTTAGTCTTTGTGAAACAACCCCCCTGAAGGGCATTAACTCTGTGTAAAATGCTATGAGTTGACACCTTTAACTCTATATTAAAAGTATGACTTACTGCCCTTCTGGCCGCACAGTATTATCTGACTGCTGATACCTACAGGGGTGTAGCTATCCCAAAACATAGCATCAGCCCCCTTGTGACTGTAAACAGGTGATTATACTTCTTTCTTCTAATTTTCATTCCATCCTGCTCTATCTGGCCACCTCTCTTTCTCCATTTTTCAAATATTTTTCTTACATTTATATCTTTGGTAAACGAAGACATCAGGGGTGATTTGTCTGGGTCCTTATAGAATCTAAAGGTCATTCACTGAATTTGTCAGTTCATCTTGATGTACATTGTGTACATGTGTTCCATCCTAAATGATGTGACGTAATTGCCCTGCATCGTCAATGACACAACCTGCGCTTTTCTCTACTTCTCACACAATTGTGTATATTGTATTTATTCCTTTGTTGAAAATGACAGTTTCAAATAAAGTGATCTATAAAATCATAAAGTTAATGTAATATAAGACTTACCTGCATGATCCAATGAAGATGTTAAAAATTCCAGACATGAAAAAGAAAGAAATAAAATGAAAGATTATGGATTACAAATATAAACAATCATTATCCATTGACATTTTTATCAAAAAGCTTCAAATGTGATTAAATCAAACCAAAAATACATTCTTCCATTACTATAGAAGAAGAGAGTAACATTTTAAAATTTGTATTTCATATATTCATTAATGCTCATCAATACATTCAATTTTAGCAAAAGTGTATTATTACTTCTTTACCATTTGACTCTAATTATTTCATCCTGTCATAACAGTATCAAATAAATCTCTTTAAACTTTTTAAAAAAAAGTTATTACTTAAACTCTATTGAGTAAAGAATTGATTAGGATGTGTGTGTTTTTTAGGAAGCTTATTGATGATTCAGTAAGGTTAAGTAAAATTTCATCTCTGATTTTCAAAAAACATCTATTTAGAAAGTTGGCGATTTTGCCACACATTATTGAAATGATAGAAATTCAACAAAAAAATTTGGGACTCATTGGGGTTTTTAAAACATGGTATAATTAAACCAAAAAAGGGACTGTAGCCCACATATTTCCTGTCCAACAGGTGCTGGGAGCTAAAAATACATGTATATGTATTTACAAGCTTTGTTATCAGTAATGAAAAATAAATTTGCATTCAAGCATTGGAGATGTGTGCAAACAAAGCCTATCTTTTATCTGCGGAATGATCACGAACTTGAACCTCTATGCTCATCACAAAAGTGCAGCTTATCTGTTTAACACGAGTCAAATAATAATCGCTTACTTTCTCTCATTAGTTCTTTGCTCTTCTGTCAATAGCATCTGGATGGTTTCATTTTATTCAACTTTCACAAGGATTGCCCTATTTAATTAAGAAAGAATTAGAAATTACCAAATCGAAAGGAAAACTATGTCTATAAATAAAATCATTATTAATTCATTTGTATCGATATATGGAAAAAATTATAAAGAAAAAGAAAGTTTAGTAGTGAGTAGTACTCCTTAGTGCTAGTTAAACTATTTCATTTTCATAATCAGAATTTTAAATTTATCTATTTTCATCACAGTAATTTCTGAATGTATCTAGTATCCTACAACTGTTTTTTTCTTCCAATGCCAGTCTTAATTAGTCAACAAATTTTCGTCTTTTTTTCTCTCTCTCCTTCTCCCACTCACATGCTCTCTTTGATAATTACCGTATGTGCATTTATCAGTCATTATGGATGTGGTCATAATCATATTAAAAATAATAATCTCCTTCCAGCAGGTACCTCATCTCTCTCTCTCTCTCTCTCTCTCTCCCTCTCTCTTTCTTTTTCTCTCTCTCTCTCTCTCTCCCTCTCTCTCTCTCTCCCTCTCTTTCTTTCCCACACATATACCCACACACACACATGCCCAAACACTCTCCCTCTTCCTCTCATATCTCCATCTTTTCTCTCTCTCTCTCTTTCTTTTTTTTCTCTCTCTCTCTCTCTCTCTCTCTTTCTCATTTTTCTCCTCCCTTATATTTTTTTTTCTTCTCTATTAAATCCCTCCTTTTATTTAAATCTCTCTCTCTCTCTTTCTCTTTCTCTTTCTCTTTCTCTCTCACTTTCTTCCTCTATCTACCAATGTCGTCTCTTTCTTCTCTCTCTTTTTCTCTCTTTTAAGGTTCGGCATTGCTTTGATGTAAAAGTCAAGGAAGCGAGATAGAATGTTCCGAATGCACTCCATGTATCCGTCACTCTCCGTGCCCAGGAGCGGTGTTAAAGTAACGTGTTTCCAATTATGCAGCAAACCCATGCTGCCATAAATAGAGCCACACGTAATGCCTCATTCAGACTGGGGAAGGCCAGGTTCACCCCGTATGACCTTTACGGGGGATTATTTCAGATGAACGTTCGACCTGTTGAATCATCACGATAATTCTGTTTACTTGAATGATGAGTTATGATCCTACATGTAACTCTGAACAAGCGACGTGAAACACTCACTAATGCATTAATTGCTTAATTAAGGTTATCAGGCTCACATGTGTTTCATACCATTAGGCATAATCAAAGATGGCATTCTTAATATCATTAACAGAAGAGTAGATGCATACTGATAATGTGTACATAAATGCAGGGAGCCAGAAGGGTGTGACTCATCCGAGTTACAGTATATATATAATGGGCAACAATTTAAAGAGAAGGGTGATTACTGATACAAACAAATAAAAAGAAATTGTGAGCTTTCTCACATTTTTAAAGTAAAAATTGGAAGAACATCATAGTAGTAAGGACTGCTCTTTATACCCTCAATACAGTAGATATAGTATGAAATAGCTGAAGTATTTGGACCAAACAGTCATACCACATGTTAATTGTCCCATATACCCATTTATGGGTGCAGTGCATATGCTATTCCTCAAGAGTCATTTTAATATCAATTTGATAATTCTGAAACTTCTCAGTACCAGTATACACCAATTCATAGCTGTACAATTACCAACTAAATTATTAATACAGTTCCCAACTTTTGGAATATGTGAAGAATTGATTTATCCTGATGTATATTTCTTGAGAATGTGACATATTAAAGCATACATCTAAAAGTATTATATGGAGGCCCTATTCAACCAGTCCAACTTTCATTCTTGAGTTACAAACAAAACACCCCCAAGACATAAAATTTACAAGGGGGATGTTAAATTAAGTTGTCAACTGAACATCAACCTTTCCAAGTTGCTTCAAGGCCTTTTTTTTAACAATCTTTTTGCATGACTGGAACTAAATTTCATCTTCAAATCTTGGTACTTCAAATGTGTGAACTCTCTTGCATATATAGTCACTCTCCTACATTGTACCTCGGTTTAATAGCTACAAGGGGGTGTGCTCCAGCGCCAATAATATTTACCCCACTCCGGTTGGAGAGCAAGTGTAAGGTTGGAATTAAAATAAGACTCATATGCCCTCTGGACAGCCACCACCTCACCACATTATTAGTATAGCTTCTACTGGAGTTGCTTGCCTTGATTTGACTTCTTTTTATTAAGACTGGACAGTGTATTGTGTATGTTTGCTTACAAAGTAGAATAAGACTGTCATGATATAGAAGAAGAAAAAAATTGAAGATTAAGTTAAAGTTAAAGTTAAAGATTTGAAATAAATGAATGAAAAATAAAAATGAACTATCTTTATTAAACTACTTGTATATTAAATGTTACAGATCAACTGAATGGAACATACACCATAACATGTAAGTAGACCTGCTATGTCAACTATGCTTTATTCGTTTATAATCATCATACAAGTTTTTTCGGTCTTTAACATGACGTTCAAAACAAATTATGGTAATTCAACATAAGCAACTAATTATGAAATAAGTTATTTCGATCATATTATTATTGTTGAGTTATATAATAATGTTCATGATCTCTCCTCCAAATATATTATATCTTTTAATCATTTATCATTTGTATTAGTCTTAATAATATGTAAACTCTGTTCTTTATGTGTTTGAAACATATTGTATAATCAATACCGGTAACAGTTTCAGTTTTCCAGAATTACATTTCGTAGAATATATAGTATTTCCTTAAATAGGTGCTCCTACTAATGTATTGACTAATTACTCCACTATAATCTGCACCCATGCATCACAAAATTCAAGCAATTTACAATCTGTGTATAAATTACCAAGATGTGAATGACTTTGCAATAGAGGCAGCTGGTTTGGCTTTTCTATAAAATACAAACAATATCCTGACTGTCTTATTGTACTTTAAATAAAAACTTATTAGAGCACAAAATCAATAATCACCTGTCCCTACTACTAAAGTGTACAAAAGAACTATATATAAAACATCAAATATTCAAGACATGCGCAATAAAATTGTTACAGTCATCAGTGTGCAGGACTGTAATGGCCTTATTGTGGGTAGTCAACAAATTAATTGCTATTGAATATTGGTGATAATACATCATATGAAATTCAATACACTTGACAATACCATTTGTTTCTAAAAATATGTTTGGCTGTTATATGCCTTGCTACCATACCACCTTCCTACACATTGTTTCGGTATACATTTCATTTTGTGACGCTCTCATGGACATTCACAAAAGGCCTGCTCCATTTCATTATATATTTCCTCTCCTGCATGCAGTTCCGAGGTGTTTTCATTGTCCCCTATATCAACATCATCTCTCCCTCTTGCATGATGATGATGATGATGGTAGGATGAGCATCTCCCTGAATGCATCATTTGAGGGTTGGCCGGGGTCTTCTAAAACCCCTCCCAAACCGTTGTTTTTGCTATCTACATGTAGATATACATTTCATTTTGTGATGATTTAATCAACTTTCTCTATATACACATTTGCTGTCCTGAATGTGTTGCCATTGGCCAATGATGATGACGATGTTAATGATGGTGATGACTTTAAAGATGATCACAATGATTTGACTGATAATGGTGATGATAATTACGATGTTGATGATGAGGATGATGATGATGATGATGATGATGACGAGGATGAGGATGAGGATGATAATAATGACATAATGACATGATCACAGTGATTTTACTGATAATGATGATGATGGGTGGAATAATGACGGTGATGATGATGATGATGATGATAATTTTGAAGATGATAGCAATGATAATGACGATGATGATATGATAATGACGATGATGATATGATAATGAGGATGAAAATTGTGAAGGAGATGATGGTGATGATGATGATGATGATGTTGAGGAGGAGGAGGGTCATGCTATATAAACAATACCTGGAAGACATTAACATGAAAATCTGGATCTCCAATCTCCATCCTTCTCTCCTTCCATATTCTCAGAGTTCGGTTTCTGCATCAATAGCATTTAGCTTCTGAGGGAGAGCGGAGGTTAAGCCTCGTGACTAAATTTAGACCACTAACAATCAATAATTCATGAGCATGGGAATCCGTTGAAGTACCAGGATAGAGGACAGTCACGTGTGAGGTTTGAGGCGGATTGCGAGGCTTTCATTCAATAGAAGTAGTATGCCTACGGTAGATGTTTCTTGGCAAAATTCATGATGCGATGAGCAAATCAATGCATGCGCTTGCCTGGAAACTACTACTAGCCTTCTCACACGTGGGGCATTACGATATAAACAAATGAAGAAGAAAAACAGATATGATTGCTGTATCACAACCAGGGATAAACACAACATAAAAGATCATTTCAATAAACATACAATACTTTAGGGAGAAATAACATGAATTATATCAATTTTGTACAATTCTCATACTATAAGATGATCAATTTCTCATGGAATATATATCTACTGGAAATGATACCCATAATCAAATCACAATTTTATTACATATTTGTTTATACAGCTTTTGGTTTGTAAGATTTGGTAATACAATGTTTTTCTTATATGACATCTTACAATGAATGTGAAAAACCAAAATGTCCTAAAAAAAACCTCCATCCGGCAGGCGGAGGGCAATGAGTTGTCAAAAACAACAAATATCTTACACATTATGACATATGACATTTGTACAAGAACAGTTTCATTGTGCCTTCCTATCATATAGCTTTAGAGTTTGTTCAACTCCTGGACGGATATCTATGCACGCACTTACGTATGTCATCTCACATTCACATGTCTGAAGGTGCTGTTATCTTGTTACAGTCATTTGCCCTACAAGTTGTTATTTCGGGTCGTCCCTTCATATCAACTGTCCATGTACATGTACATACGTTGTATGTTAATTGTATGCAGGTTTTGTACTACTTGATTTGCTACCAGAAACTGGAATAATGAGTGCTAGAAAAGAATAAATTGAAATGCAAGTATCAGAATGTGGTAAGTATTATAATCAATATTAATTTGAGGACTATCTGATATTCAGAATTCAGGACCTCAATCTTGCATAAAAGTTGCACTTAAATGCAACTGGAAAAATTAAAGACAAGTCCCAAATACATGATCCTGATTAGTTGAGAATCACGTTGCAAATAAGCAAGGACATTCTTAAAAGTTTTCTGGTCACATTAAAACAATAATCATTCAACTTGAACAGTTTTCAACAAGCAATAGATATATTCATATCATCAAATTTCTATTTGATTTAAATAAATCCATAAGAATATTCAAAATCTTTAAAAGCATCAAGGAGTACCGGTAGGACAACTTAACCTTATTATAAGAATGTTGATTACAACACGATTTGAATATATAGAGATCTGCATCCAGATGCATCTACATGTACATGTATGATGTAGCATACATGTATGTCTATGGTTCAGGTCAAGTTTGAATAAGCTGAAATGCAACACTGGCTCTAAGATCAACACATTATCTGTGATGCGAAATTGAGAGTCTGTTATCTTCCATTCCATCAATAAAAAACACATTTAAATATCACTCAGTCCCGCCTCCCTGTCATGAGAAAGTGATGTTCTGTATATATTATCATGTCACATCAAAAACAAACACCCTCACAGAAAAAGTGCAATATCTGGAAATTGAGTCTTTTTAAAAAAGGAGATGAGAGAATCGGAACTCATATCAGTCACAAAATCATTAAAACTGCACTCTTTAAATGTCGCCTGATCCGTTTTGAAGTAGATTTTGAAGATTGTTCATGGAGAAATAGATGTATAGGGCCATTCATCATACATGCTTAGAAAGAGAGAGGGAGGAGAAGGGAGAAAAGGAGACACACAAATTAAGAGAGAACATTAGAGAGCAAATGAAAGAGAGAGATAGAGAGATAGAGAGAGAGCGAGACAAACAGAGAAAGGTTACCCATCTTAACACAAAAAATGTGAAACCAGATTTGCAATCTATCTCGAAATAGATGTAGGGCTATTCATCATGCATACCCAGAAAGAGAGAGAGACAGAGAGAGACAGAAAGAGGGAGACAGAGAGAGAGAGACAGAGAAAGAGAGAGCGAGAGAGGGGGAAGAAGGGAGAAAAGGATAGATACAAAAATTAAGAGAGAACATCAGAGAGAAAATGAAACAGAGAGAGAGAGAGGGAGAGAAAGGGGGAAGAAGGGAGAAAGGGAGAGAACATAAGAAAAAACATTAGAGAAAAAGAGACAGGGATAGAGAGAGAGGAAACCCATCTCAACACAAAAATGTAAAACCAGATTTGCAATCCATCTCGACGCCAGTCAAGATGCACTGTGTTTGTATGTCACTTGATCCCCCCTCTTACCCCTTATTAGATCTATGAAGGGTGTAAGAGGAGGTGAGAGATTAAGAGATTAAGAGCATGGGTTATCTGATGCTGAAGGTAAAGGACTTTGATAGGAATTCTTCAGCCAGCGCAGAGGCACGTATACATGCATCCCCTGCATAGTGCACTCGCACTCTCACCACATGATGACGACTCCTGGGACTAATCAGATAGGGGCTTCTTTTTTTGTTGTTGAAAATATTCTCTGTTGACAGCCAGAAGGATCTGTGTAAAAAGTGTACAAGTTTATGTCCTTTTGGCTTTCAACAGACTTCCAATACTTGAAAAGATTTTCTACAGAGCACATGTACATCCAGCCTTGGTTATGAACTAAAAACATCTGTAATTATTTAAAGTTCATGAGTATGAAATAAAAGGGCAGATGATCAAAATCAACCAAGTCAAAATGCTTTTTCATCTAGAATGGTCAGAGCCATTGATGATTATAAACTGAGCCATTTTAATTAATCATCACCTTGACCTAATACTGCATGCAGAGCCTCTATTAAAGTGATTGTTCACCTCTACAAATTAAAGGATATCTTCATAAGTCATCAAGGAGATGCCATGGTTTGTTCACTTGCCTCTCAATCCAAAGGTTGAGGGTTTGAAATGCAGCTCAGGATGAATATCCTTTGGCAAAACTTTAATCAATATATACTCTCCATGTGTATAAAATGGGTACCTGGAAATGTCTGGGGTAATAATAATTGCAGGGCCTTCAGGACGAATAGTAATTGATGCTGATGAGGCTTCCTGGGTTAAACAAATTGGTGATGATGATGTTGTTGATGAAGTTGTTGGTGTTGTCGTTTTTTGTAACTATTAATATTATTATTGAAACTACAGTGTGTATCTATTATTATAAACATCATGATTAATTTCTGCTTCTGTGTTGTTGTTGTTGTTTTTATTCAACCTGTAACTCATTGGATATGATTCAATACTGATATCATAAACTCCACAAAAATTGGCCCCAGGCCAAGTCTCCTCAGGCTTATATAATACCACACCGACTACTGAATTCACCCTATTCCCATTGCTTTAACACAGGAACTACCCAGCTCCCGTAGGCAATGGGTTAAACAGATGAATGATGTTCACGTAAGGGGCAAACCTGTTGAAATATAGCATTCATCATCAACAATTAAACATTTTGAACTATATCGCATGTTACTATATATACATGTAGATCATCAATCACCAGGCGTGATGCTTCAGTGGTACTAGAGCAGTGGTCTCGTAACCGGGAGGCCCTGGGTTTGACACCAAGTCAATGCGCTTGTGCCCTTTGGCTTCTGCAAGGCATTAATCCTCATTACCAAGTCCCTTGGAGAGGCCTTAAAACCATCAGTCCCCTGGTTGCTTACTTAAAAGCACACGCATGCTTTCTAATAGCAGTCAGGTATAAAACCAACAAACCAACCAACCAATAGCCAATTACCATTTCATGAAATCAGGGTTAGATATCAAGTTACTGACTCCAGAGTATCAACAAAACAGCTCCATCCATGACCTCAGCTCAGGACACAACCTTGTTTCCCTAATAAGATTAATCATGTTGGTGTGAATTGGAGCATCTAATGGGGCTCTTTTCGCACCTCCACTTATTCATGTACAACACAATCTCAAGAAAGGATGCCCAGCTTTATGCCTCACTGGGTATGAAGGGCTTCACACTGTTGTTTGCATAATGCACAAATCCTTGTCTATCATACATGTAAGACCTGCTAGTCTGAGCTTTCAATGAGGCACTCAAGTACAGTACTTCAAAATGGTTCAAGACCCTTTCTCCAAATGGAAACTTTTTAAGATGACATGGTTCGGCGCCACCAAGTTTTGGGACAATTGTAGTACTGACTCAACATGCTTTATTTTGTCATATTTAGATTGGCCATAAAGACTAATGCAGGGATTAGAACTTCAGAATGAAGTTAATGTTTCTGATTTAGGAAGTAATTTATCTTGTTTTATGATTTTCATACCATAGCAATTTTTCAGTTTTCCAGAGCCACAGCACTCACTGCATCAGAAGAAGATTTTGAAGACTTTTGTGAAGAAATAGGGCTATTTTTAGTCATGCATGCAAAGACAGAAAGAGAGAGAGAGAGAGAGAGAGAGAGAGAGAGAGAGAGAGAAAGAGAAAGAGAGAGAAAGAGAAAAGAGAGAGGGGGCAGAGATGGGGCAGAGAACTTCTTGTCATATGTCAATATGAAGAAGACAGCTGAAAAGCAATTCTTTTCACAGGCCTGCTCTTTCTTATAGAATATTCTTCCAAACTGACACAAAAAGAATGACAATGCTCACAAATTATTATTCACCTCCACCAGAACTCGACCTTCTCCTTAAAGTGCACTTTGTAAACATTTTAGGAAAGACTAAGAGGGACAGAGAGAGAGAGAGAGAGAGAGAGAGAGAGAAGGGAGAGAGGGAGAGAGAGAGAGAGGAGAGAATGACAAAGACAGAGACGAAGAGAGAGAAAATAAGTCAATTCATAGCTTGAAGTCAGTTCAGAGACAAACACTTTTAATGAATTTAACTGGCCACAGAATAGCAGGTGATGCACTTCCATAGGTGTCTGCAGTCAGGAATCCTGACAGAAAATTGCGAGAGATTGTGAAAGGAGAGCAGAGAAATTTTTGTCAGCTTTATCCCCAGTTGATTCAATGGCGTGCTAATGAAATCATGCCACAAATAGCTGACCCTTTGTTCGATGCAAATTTTGCTTCAAATCTGAATATTTCTCTCAATATAGAAATGAGCCTTATATTAAGCTCCTGAGAACAGAACAGGGATCAACACAAACAGGCATCCAGAACACACCAGTGTCCAAATTGCAAATCCAGACCCTTTCTTTCCTTCTTACATTAAAAATACCGGTAGATGGACTTTGTACGTTCCATAAACATAGAGAGCCATTTGAAAATAAATTTTGCATGTCATTCATAAAACTGTACAATGGACTGTGTACACATTTTCTAATGTCTCATTTTCACTCTCATCTTTCATGTCTGCCCCCCCCCTATCTCTCTCTCCCTCTCCTCTCTCCCTCTATATATCTCTCTCTATTGATATCTCTCTCTCTCTCTCTCTCTCTCTCTCTCTCTCTCTCTCTCTCTCTCTCTCTATCTATCTATCTCTCCCTGTATCCCTTAATCCCTCTCTCCCTATCAATCTATCTACCAGTATATATTTGTTGATATGCTTGTCTGTTGATCTATCCGTCTATCTGTCTGTCTGTCTATCTATCTATCTACTGACCTTTATATATCCATGAATCATATTCCGAGTCTCTTTCATTCACCTCATGATGATATGAGAGGGCATCATTTCTACCCTTTCATGTTTCACACTATGCACCCGTGCACTTCATACATTCACATTCATCAGTAGTAACAAACCACTCTGGCAGTATGCCCCCCGCCAGGAATTCATCACGTCGATTGCCTGCTTCAACGAACACAAGGCCCTATCCCTTCAACCACGAAAGACCATCTTCATCAAGTGAATCTTCTCTCTTTTTTAATTTTCGACCCAGTGCCGGCCGATCCGAGAAAAATAAAACGCAATCATTCCTCGAGTAATGATTATTTCACTTCAGGATTGTCTCTAAGTGATTGACTGAATTTCATGAAATGCAGGGTTGCATCGTAAATGATGTTTCCAATCAAATTAATCAGAAGTAGGATTTCTGTTGTTGTTATGTCTTTGAAAATAATAGTAAAAGCCCCTGGTAGTAGATGTACATCTGTTTATTTGTCTGTCTGTCTGCTTCTGAAATATGCCTATAGTTGCCTACATGCTCTTCCCTTTCTCCATATTGTATGCGGATAGCCAGAGTGGTACGTGTTACTAACACTGAAGGCATAGTGCAACTCTTTGTCTGATCAGAGCCAGAGAGGCAATAACTTGTCAACTTAAACACAAGGTTAGTTAAGGTCCTTCTGGCCCTAAATAGACACTACGGTACCATGTGCTTGGACCCAGAAGGTTATTACCTGTACCCCATACACTTTGAAACAGAGCAAAAAGGTTGTCCACCAGGGGGCCGTTTCTCGAAACCGTCATAACTACAAGATCAACGACATCTCGACACTGTCACGCAACTTGTCAGCAAAGTGTTTCACGAAGCCGTCTTTGACAAGATGAGCGACAACTTCCGCGACAAGCGAGTTGTCACTGCTCCGAACCTGTCATATCTTTTTAATTGCTGTAAAGGGCCATCACAAGTCAGTTTGTTGCCATTCCATGGGCCGCGAAATGGACGATTAGTTTCACTATCATTTTGAGAAAAATATAGACGAGTTTGGTACGTAATTCTCTGGGATGCGAAATACAAATGTACAAAAGTGAGAATACAAATTATACAGAAACTTTAAAAAGCTGAATATAAACATTAAATCACAAATCATTAAACTATAACATATAAATAAGAGAGATAAGAATGTTACACACCATTTTCCATAGTCGATCCATAGTCTTTTCTTAGGATACCGTCATACCTTTGGGGCCTATGTGCATTACTATTCCCTCTCTAATAACTTCTTCCAAATTATATTTTCAATATCAAATCAATTATATAACGAGTATTTATGAGACTTTAGAATAAAAACTGGCTGAGAAAAGGCATTTTGCCTAAAATTCCTCGTCACAATAAACAAAAAAGTATGTATTGATAAACTATCACATTACGGTATCCTTCAACTAACTTTTCATTCGACTGTAAAAAAAAAAACACTCACCGGTTTTTCTTCAATTTAAGAATCTTTACAGAAATATGCAAATCGTTTGATGATGTATATATGATAATGACACTATTTATTGTTTATTTTAGGAGAATATATATTTATATCTTTCTTTTTGAACAATTTTAGCCCCAAAACTTGTTTTGGGTTATTCTTCATAAATCAAATAGATCGTGACAGAGACTATCTTCTTGAGCTGCTAGTATCGCGATATATCGATAGCATGTCTGTCATGGCTTTGTGAAACGGTTTATCCACTACTCTCTCTTTCTCTGTCTCTCCCTCTCTCTGTGTCTCTCTATCACTCTCTCTGTGTTTCTCTATCGCTCTCTCTCTCTCTCCTTCTCTCTCTCTCCCTCCCTCCCTCTCCCCCTCTCTCTCTCTCTCTCTGCTTCTTTGTTTCCCTTTCCCTTTTCCCTCCATTTTTCCATTGATGTCAGCCTCTTACTCTCAACTAGGACGATCATTTACACCTTTGAACGCTGAGCAAAAAGGTTGTCCACCTGTTTCTCAAAAGGACATGGTCCTAACATCATCTATTGCTCTTTTTCCTCACTCTATATCTGTCTGTCTGTCTCTCTCTCTCTCTCTCTCTCTCTCCTTCTTTGTTCCCTTTTCCCTTTTCCCTCCATTTTTCCTGATATCAGTCTCTTTCTCTCAACTATAGGACGATCATTTACACCTTTGAAAGCCGGGCAAACACACAGTGTGCACAGTACACATGTTGATATGACTAATATCAAATAATGCATCTTCTGCTAACAAAAGGTCCCATTCGGTTCATGCAGTGCTTGGCAAGGACTAATTCATCCGTGTTGTACCTTTCAATAGACTCGTAGGAAATATTTACATTTATTGCATTTATGCAAGTCGGTAATGCAAACATCTACTCATTTTTGTCATATTCAATGCATTTCATCAATTGTTGTGAAATGGAACTTTGCCAATGGCAGACATATAATGTTGTGATTCAGTTCTTTACTGGTATGGAATAAATCAGGACTTTACACATGAAATCTGTGTGCAAGTTTCTGGTTTTACAATGTCTTTTTTTAACATGGTCGTTGTCCATCATATCCTGCAAACTTTAACATAAAAGACAAGAATCTTTAATATCCAAAATGACAAAGATAAAAAGTCATAGGTCAAGTAAAGATCGAGAGATAGAGAGAGAGAGTGGGAGAAAAGTGACAAAGAGAGAGAGAGGGGGGAGAGATAGAGAGAGAGAGAGAGATAGAGAGAGAGAGAGAGATAGAGAGAGAGAGAGAGAGAGAGAGAGAGAGAGAGAGACTGGGAGAAAAGTGACAAAGAGAGAGAGAGAGAGAAAGAGAAATAATTATAGAAAAAATGGAGATAAATGTAGGTGAAACAGTATAGGTGGGAGAGAGAAAAAAATCATAGAGAGAGTGAGCAAGAAAAGAAAGAAGGCTGTAGAAGAAGTAAAAAAAAGTATAATCAAAAGGAAAGAAACGTAATGAGGCAATTTCAGATGAGGTCTGGTGAGAATCGAGAGGGCTTTCACAAAATGATACGAGTCTAAGCCCTTCTGTCTTTCAACAGAAGACGAGTGCACTGAGCAGTAGGGATATACATCTATAAAGGAAAATTTCAGCTGTAACTAGAGCATACGAGGCAAGCCATGTCGCCAAACATCTCCATCATCACGACATCATTTGAGTGAATGCTGGTGCACCAACATAGTGAACAGTGACAGATTCGCAGTTACACTCAAATCTCTTTACGATTCGGGTCTATTTGACTCCTAAAACTTTCATTTTTTGCCCCCCCCCCCCCCCCCATGATCACACTCATATCAAGTTATACTGGGAAGAGAAACAATCATGTCATAGTCTGCATTTTTTGGTCATTTGAAATTAGCAAGATTCCCTTTAATTCGTGTATACTACTGGACGGCCTCTTTCCATATGAAAGTGCTCTTGAAAGTATAAAAGTACAATATTATCATCCGTTAAGATGCAGAAGGACATTAGGTCATACCATTAGGTCATACCACTGGCTCTCAGCAGACGGTGTGTACATGTACTTTCATCATATTTATCTTGGTTCTTGGGACAATACTCCACGAGCTAGGGCGTGACGATTTTCTAGCGGTATTTGAGACAAATTCAACAGTGAAGAGAAAGTCACCTGTTCAGAGCTAGAAGGGGATTAATTCTCTGTAAACTGATAAGGGTTAATGCCCTTCTGGCTCCAAATATGGAAAATGATGGAGAGAAGGTCAACACCTTTGACCTTTGACAGTGGGCTATAACCTAGAATCAAATTAAGAGACTGGGCGCAGGAATCCATCCCACTCCCACGCCTTGAGGACCACTCCAGGGCGCGGGAGGGAGGAAGATTGGTCCTCTCACAGTGGTAGAATTGTGAAACCCCTCCAGTGAATGGGATTTATAAGGGAGGGTTATTGAATACAGGAAGAGAGATAATGGAGAATGGTAGATGAACAGAGGTTTTAATACCAATAGCTGATTGCATGAATGGGAGAAAGATGTTTTAAAGGGTTCAAGACAAGACTTGATCACTCATCATGCAAACCTAAATAAACCACCAAATGGAGAGGTATAGTGAGACAGAATTATAGACACTTGTAAAATGTCAGATTGAGTAGATTCAAGGAGAGTGAGGGGGTAGAAAAAGAGAAAGAAATACTAAAAGTAGTTATCTGAAACTTGTACCTTGCAAAAACATTTACCAGTATGTTACCTTTTAAACATTTCAAGTTTCTTCAACCTTTTTATTTTCTTCTTTCTGTTATCACTTTGAAAGGACTGCACAATAAAATTTGATCAAGTAAATGTATGTGGGCGTATACAGACACTAGGCTAGAAATATTGCTCAAACAAATTATCCAGTACATGGAACACATAGAATTAAAGGTATTCAGTTCAATATATGGAAGTATGCACATAAAAACTGGATTACATTGAACATGTAACTCTGGGAGACAAGGAATGTAAATAATCCACACCTTTGAGTACATGACGAGCATATAGCCAACACGTACATGTACATGTAGGTCTGATAACACAGTACCTCACGTTTCAAACAAGACAGCCCCAGTAATCAATAATAAATTCAGGAGAGATTTAGACGTGACAAAAAAAGTGGCATTACTTAAAAATATAAATAGATTTATACAGAAAATAAGCCTGGATATATCCTCTAACAGAGAATTAATACCCTTCTGGCTCTCAACAGATAGTTACTGGAAGAATAACAACAACAACAACAGAACACCCTAAAAAAACCAGTAAGATAGTGTACCGTATTTTGAGAGCCAGAAGGATGTTAACTGTAATAAACACCCTTCTAGTTTTGAACAGACTACATGTACATGTACATGTACATAAAGTCAATGAAAGATTAAGAAAAGGGACAGGTATGATAAGGAGTGGCACGTCTAGTGGATCAATTACTAGACTATGAATCCCAAGGTATTCTATCCCCTGCCACAGCACCAATGCCATTTGGCAAGACATGAATCTGATTTTGCCACTCCAAACCCAGGTGAGGTACAAAATGGGTAACGATGAGAAGCAATCTGTTGAATGCTTGAAGCACCTTATCAGGACAGGTGTGACTATAGAGCTGCAGTAGTATAACCAGGGATATGATTGTAATAAAGTATATCACAAGAGCAGTTCATCTGTTTGGAATCAGAAGGACATTTACTTACATACATGTACATGTACTTTAACACAGGGGTAATGCCCTTCTAGCACCAACAGGCAATTTATTTTTCTAATCAAGTAGCAATCCTTGTAGAAAAGAAGCTATTGTAAACAAGTGCCCCTGTGATGAGTCAGACAGCTAGAAGGGAAAGTAAATTAATTAACCCTCAGAAAGATCATGTCGACACATAGAATTGTCTGTTGAGAGCCAGAAGGTCATTAACTCATATATACATGTATACTTAAACACAGACTTAATGCCATTCTGGCACTCCAGCAGCCTTATATCTACACTGCCCAATGTTCATACCGCACAGAGTCTGGAACATAAGAACAGAGCGAGAGAATCTAGACAAAAAAGAAAAGAAAATAGTGCAAATAATAATAATTGCATGGGTGTAACCCGTATGATGATCTAACAACTGCGCATGCAATCTGGGTCAACGTTTGCTGTTGAGTAATGAACTCCAAGCCCCTAAACACATGGCGGGGAATTAGGAGATATATATGAAAGTGTCACGTCGTGACGAGCAACCATCCCACTCCGTCCCGTCCGTTACCCTGCGGCTATTTTATCTAGCTGTACTCTGGTGTCACGAACTCTACGAGGGAGGGAGGGAGAGAAAGAGAGAAAGAGAGAGGGAAGGAGAGGGAGAGAGGGGGAAGGAGAGAGATAGAAAGAGAGAGAGAAGGAGAGAGAGAGAGAGAGAGAGAAAGAAAGTGAGAGAGAGAGAGATATATACTGTCAAGAGAAAAAGAGAGAGATGAAGAAAAAAAGAGGGGAGATAGAGAGATGCTGATGGTGAGTTAGATCTGTACATTATGCAGTGCCATGCACCGAGTCTTTTTTTCATGAAGACTTGATTCTAGATGTATACTTGGTGTATAATTTTAAATTTTCCAGGGAATAGTCCTGCAAAATATTGAGCAAAGGCTTTAATAGTGGACTAAAGACTATTTAAACTATGAAGAAGTTCAGGAAGATGTTGACCTTTTTTATTATTAGAACATTTACTCAAGATACAGTATGTGGTTCTCAAGCCTTTATCATCATTTTTAAAGGAGATTTTCTTAATGCTGAGAGAGTAGATAAATTATGTACAGTATCAGTACTGAGATATGCCAATTTCCTATTCATTGATCATGCACATTAATGGCACGAGAAGCCATTCAATGACAAGAAAATTGCATGTTGAATTATTTAAAATGTTGTATCAGTTGTAAATGCTCTCCTGATGGACATTTAAACTGTTTCATATTACATGTATATATGTCTGAAATAAATTCATAGACACACCATTTATGAAATATTTATAGGGATGTACATTTCGCTTCAAGAAATTATAGTTTAAATCTCCGACCATTTCCTTTTCTTGTATTGTATGGACAATGCTAAATGTATCAAATTATTGGTGTTTTTCTTATCATTCTTTTCATTTTTTTCACAAGTATTTGACCAGGGTATTATTTTTTAAAGAAAACTAAATACATATTTAAAGGCAGGCTTTACTACTTCAGCCAGAAGGGATTAGACCACCCAGCGAGCCAGCGAGGTCACTGTGACAGGTGGCTATCTCATTAACTCAGCTCTCATTTAACATAAGAAAAGGAGGATCATGGGTGACCAACAGGCACCGATTGGGGAAGTTTTCTATATAGAGGGAGCAAGTTGCTACAAGTAGGACAGTGTGCCTTTAAAAGAGTGTCCTCAACATGACAGAAATCAGACACCACTAAGGAGAAAACTGTTATCATCATATAATATGGTACAAAACATACAGATTAGGTGTGAACATAATTGACCTGAACTGCATTAAATGAACTTTGACTATCAATACAGTCTGTAGTACTGATCACTCTGAGATAAAAATGAAAATTAAACATTGCGTCAGACATAAAGGAATGGCAATCTATTTTTGTTCAACTGCTACACAAAACTATCCTGTGTACTAGGTACTGTGTACTATACTCCGATTGTTTATGGCCACTTTAGAATCGCAAAATACATTTCTGCAAAAGGGGATCTGTTGATGCAGTTTACATGTGTATGCAATTGTATGCACTAAAATTCTGTATTTTTAATCCCTAGCAGAAATTATCACTGCATCACTTGCCATAAAAATGCCTGTAAAGGTATTATTTTACTTTTGGATAAAGTTGAAAAGACCAATCCAAAAAAGTTATGGAAAGCAAAATTATGGGTGGTGATGTTCAATTGGTATAACATTCCTTGGAATCACTCTCTAGTTATGAGACTAAATGTCTACAATGAATGATGAATATGATAATTTGAGTGATATTCCACTCTTGTATAGCATCTACATGTACATGTACATGTACCTGTGTCAATATGTGGCTATGTGCTTTCAGAGGGCTTTTGGAAATTATCATGCAGCTACATGTACAGCACTGCTGCTCTGATACATGTATAGAGCGGTGTGGCATTCAAGGAATTTCTTCCAATCAGTACCCATTAAACTTGGCTGGGTCAATTTTAGGACTATTTATTAAATAGTACAAATATAATACCTGTTACTCATATCGAAAATGAAATTCAATTTCCATTCCTCTGCATCGGTCGTTTTTTTCTTCAAATGTCATACATCAGATGCAGGGATATTGTTCATTCTTCTATTCTAGCCTTTTTAGGCGGACTTCTTCCGTTTGGAAAAATATGCCGACTTGTACCTTTAATTTGAAACCTGCAGTTTGCAATTTGATGAGTATAACAATAATCATCATGGATATATTCCCTTTGAACGAGCCAAGGAAGATGCATTGTCTTGGCAACCATCATATATATTTATCTCTGTGTGCTCACAGCTACATGTAGGTACACCTCATATTACTAACATACATCAAAGGGGACGAGAAGTTTGCAGGCATGAACTGTTGTCAAATAGAGGGTCTGAGCAAGAAGACTATTCAGATACTGCAGTCAATAGGCCTAGCTGTGCTAAAGCTGCTCCTCGTGTGATATGACAGAGACTGACAAAGTTAGGCTGGTTTCAAGGCTTTTAAGATGGTTGAGTTCCCTTTAAACCTGGATTTAAATGAGTAACCCCTTATGAATACTAATTGATGGGTCTGTGTGTGCAGACTAGTGAATGAGCATAATGTAATGGACTGACATCATCATGGGAATGTAGGAGATAGGCTTCTGCAGGCTCAAGTTACAGGGGCATGTGACATCATAGCAAAGGGTGCAGTAGGATTGATTGACATCAGTAAATACCCTGGATTATGTTACATTTAAAGTCCACGTACCTGTAACAGCAGACATAAACACACAATCACATGCCTGCATGCCCGTTTTTTCATCTTTTTAACTGGAATGTGGAAATTAATTAATGAAATTAAATGAAATGACAAATACTATAACTTGCTGTATTTGCTTCAGTGAATACATAATTCTGTGTTACCTTATTCTGTATTGAGTCGTATTGGAGAATTTGTGACTTTGTGATAAAAAGTTGTTATAAGTTTTGCTTATTAATCATCACAGAGAATTCATTTCATTCTTTTTTTTCTTCGTTTTATCTGTTAAATAAATAAAGACATGAAATTGTTCGCAATTCAAGATGTGACATACGGAATACAAAAACTTGGCAAGACCTAACAAAACTTGAATACAGAGAAAAAATTGCCAAAATCCTACAGCACACTATGTTTCGGGCAAACAGCTACGGCTGCCGTTGCCGCAGAGAACATAATGTAAACCTAGCATATTACCGAATCAGCCAATTTGAATTGCCCGTACGTATAACTTTCTTGTGTTTTTTTGTCCGGCTTAGTTCAAACTTCACCAGTCTGATTCCCTGATTTTTCAGCTTTATTTTAGAGTAGTTATCTGTTCAGGTTGGATTTCCATTTACCTTCATATTATCACTACCCCTGGCCAAATAGAAAAACAAAATGTTGACAAGTTGCCAAATAGTCTGTCTCCCCCTCCCTCTTCCTTCCCACTGTGAATTCAAAGATATGAAAATCCCTTGAAATAAGTCAGTCTATTTTCTTTTTCACAGAGAATGGTTGTATTCATTTATTTTTAAACTTTCAATTCACTGAGTATATATTAAATTATTTATAAATGCAAGTTCCTTTATAGGGCTACACTGAGTAAACTCCTTTCAAACTTACACTGTGTACTCAATTCATTTTGATTCACAAACTTAATCCATCTTAATTTATTTTAGAATTCCTTTTAATCAACCAAGGGAAACTAAATACAAGAAGACACTAAATCAGTGAAATAATGCATGGGGGTTCGGGGCAAATTAGCCCCCGAAATGCCAAAAAGAGCCCCCGAAAGTCATAAAAGAGCCCCCAAAAATTTGCATAGAGTTCAATGCAAAACGAATTAAAGAGTGCTATTTTCATGCAAGCAACCTTAAAAAGTAGCCCCCAAAATTTTTTCCCTGCACTAAATACTTCATCTACTTGCTTGGTCATCCGTCTGTCTCTTTAACATTTACATTGGAGGGTCATGGTACAAATATCAATTGCTCTGAGTAAATATAGACCTTGTGTTGCTATGTGGTCAATACGCCAGCACGCTCCTCCTGCACCTACCCTCCAGCTATATACCCAACACACGTCGAGCTACCGACATATGATAATATGAAATGCAAATATCATCAGCACAGCCAAGATTAAATTAAAAACTTGGAGAGGACACAGTTTGCATTCTGAAATATCCGATAAAGAGAAATTAATTACAGGAGATGATGAATATTGCCAAGTTTAGGGAGTTGTTTCACTGATGATTGTATGATAAAAACATGAGGCAACATTTGTTATAAGACTTTAATTTGTCTAACTAATTTGTTGATCAATGTGTGCACATTTTCTCAAACTTGCCAAATGCAAACTCATGTTAGAAGAGATAACAAAAATGTCTTTACTAATCAAACTTCCCGATCAAATTTGATAGGATGAACTACTTCCTGATTGGATGATACGTTTTACAAATTATTTCTATTTTCTAGTAATCAGACAACACGCAATTGCTGCGTTTGTTGAGGATACTAATTACAAGCAATGCAAAGCAGAAAAACTTTTTTTTTTAATCAAACAATTAGCAATTTCAAAAGCCTCATGCAAAACATGTGAACGTGACAACATATATATTACAAACAATCAAAACATGATTTTCATAGGCAATACAATTAGGTGTTGAAATTAAAATTGCCATTAATTTGATTTCTTGGAAGCCTTTGCAATCATTATGCTCTGTATCAAGATTTTTGAATCAATATGAACAAATTTAAGTTTCCAACTATTTAGCAGGAAAGCATTTAAGCTTTCTGCTTGTAAAACATCAGGTTTTCTGGTTGTTACCTTGTTTGCCTGTAGGTGATTATTGAACATCACTGAAAATCACTTATTTTCTTCTCAAAAACATAACTCTTGTTTATACAAATATCTTACAGTAACCTGTAAATATATAGTGCCATGTTAGAAAACAAAACATGCTATGACAAACACTTTTGAAGAAAAAAAAAACTACATACATGTATACCAAGGATCTGTAATTGAGTAATTTGAAAGTACATGTCATTACTTTTTTGATGTAAAGAGCATTGAGCAATACATTTAATTTACTGGATTATGCATGTTTTTTAAAGTAAATTGAATGTACCGGTATGCATGTATTACTGTACATTAATGTGAAATTGACAATAACTTGAGACACACCCCCTTCTTGATATCAACTTCATCCATTGCATATATTCTATCATATCACTGTCCTTGAATACTGGAACATATTCAACAATGTTGAACTACAGGTACATGTAGCTTGAAAATTGAACTTGTAAACGACAGCTTTGGCATTTAAAAATCTTGTACAGAGTACCTGCTGCATGTATATATTTCATCAGGTGCTATTTATAAAACTCAAGCAGAAACTGATATACATGCACATTAAAGCCAAAGGCATATCTGTGGCATGCTGCAGTGGAGAGAACGATACGCATGGGGAGCTGCATGTATTCTAATACAGTGCTGCAGACATGGAGAATTTCCTCCCTCATGCTTACTGCTACGAGTTACCATGGCGACCATTAATCGTCTTCCTCTCCTGACTCACATGCAGGCAGGCCGCAGAAAGACGCCTGGCTTCGTTACCGCAGTCATGTGCTACGGAAATCCAGGGCAAGCTTCTGTTCGCTTGTGCAGCACTTTTGAGAATAATATGCAATGTCATTTACTTTTGTTGTTCTAGAAATATCTTCTTTAAAATCTGAAGATAATATTCCATCTACAGTAGGTATTCTCCACTGAGATGAAATATTATGTTTCCATACTTTTAATCATTCAAGACGAAAAAGAATTTGCACTATCGTAACTTCATGGAACTTCATGGAAATAGCTACATTATACCGCGAGAGACCCCCCCCCCTCCCCCCCCCCTCCCCGCCCCCCCCCCCCCCCTCAACCAAAAAAAAAACACTGAACTATTACGAAATTTCATTCTGTCATACTCTAATGACTAAGCAATATGATGAAATGTATTGCCGCATATCAAGTAATATTTCGTCACCAAAATCATACTCGTAACAAATACTAGTTTGCCAAGACAGTTGGCTTTAATTTATGAAAACAAAATGACTTGCATTAATCACCATTATTACAACTTACTGACATTATCAAGAAATAATAGATAGTTAGCCTTGATAAGTAGCACCAACTAACAACATGTGATTGACAACATTTTTCAGGCCTGTCCTCTGCTGAGAGCGCAAAAGACACTGAAAAATATTCATTTCATATAGAAATAATGGCCTTTTGGCTGGAAGCAATAGATTTGATCAGAATTCCCTCTAAACTGTTCTAATCCTAGAGAATATTGATCGATGCCTTCGTGGCTACTTCCATCTACAAGTAAAAACCATCCAGCAATTCTCTGTGCTACAGAGTAAGTAAGTACTGCTTTGCCTACTGCAAAAAAACACATTATAAAGCGTAGATCTCTGCAAGATACTCAATGTCCATTTACGGAGCAATGGCCATATTGTGAGTAGGCAATCATTTACTGAACCATTAATAAGCGACTCTACTCTCCTCGCTTCACCATCATGTAATAAGGTTGATTGAACTTAATGTCAATAGCCTCATGCATTGCCATGGCAACACGATATCCCTTCATAAATTATTTATCCTCCATGGCTTGAAAGTTGCATTTTGTTGATCAAGGGGAGAATTAATGCATACATTAGAGTATTAACCTTCCAATCCTGCCGGTATAGCATCCTATATTGTGCTATCAACAGACACGAGCATTAGAGAATAAACATTTCATGATGATTTCATTATTTGTAATTAGAGTGGGTGTTATAAAAAGTAATCTTGGGCTCAGTTTCGATGGGTTAATTATTGAAAGCATTATTTCATACCTACACATGTTTGATAGGAGTATGGTATGCAAATATACAGTGAAACCTGTCTAGAAAGACCCCTCCAAGGAGACAAGAAAGGTGGCCATTAAAGACTAATTAAAGGATAATTCTATATGGTAATGTATGGGACAATTTCATGTACCTGTATGTTAAACTTGCCCTAATACTTTTATATTTTAATGAGAAACAATGATGCTCAAGAACACACAAAAATTGGGTCTTTATCCTGAACCCCCCCCCCCCCCCCTTTCGCAGCCTTTTCCTTCCTTGGAGACCCCTCTGAATCCGGAACACTGCTCAATGTACCCCCTATCTATGATATTCAAGATATTTTATAACACCCTTTTTTAATTTCTCAGGAATCTAAAGAGAGAGAGAAAACAGACCCTTTTTAAACAAATCTCTAGGTGAAAAATCAAATACACCCCCCTTTTTTACAATTCTCGGGCCGGACTTTGTCGCGCGAAAAGTACCCCTTTACCAGAGATTTGGGGAACACAAAGTCGTTATGGAAAGGTGGTCTTTCTTTAGTTTTTATAAAGAAGACCACATTATTAGACCCATGCAGGCTACTTTGACTATACAGTGTTAAAATTGTCTACTTACATGTACATCGTTCAGTAGGCATGGACTTGACCTTGGTAATATTAACCGACCAGGTTGTCATTACAATTTTTTCTTTTCTCTCCTTTCAGAAATGTTTTCACGGACTGTGTTTTCTCCTCAAGCTGCTCAGCATGCTTTATTACAGCCTGTAATTACCTCATGCCAAGAGCATTGCATGAATTTATCCAATACAACTCCATACAAGTAGACACTCTGTCATAGGTTTTACAAAAAATGTTCATTTGCCACTTCTCAAACAGATCTTTCAATGTTTCACTTGCCGAAATCATGAGTTTATCCAATAAAAATCCATACAAGTAGACACTCTGCCATAGTTTTTACAAATACAATGTACATGTACATGTACATCTGCCACGTTAATCAAACAGATCTTTCAATGTTTGATTGGCAAAAGCATGAATTTATCCAATTACGAATCCGTACAAGGAGACTGTATGTACAGGTACATTGCAATCTGTTACAGGAGTCATTGCGGCATCTCACACAAATCTTTCAATATTTTACTCTCCGAAAGCAGAGACACTTATTTATTAATGCATTAAATCTATTTTGTAACAGAAGGGGCAACCTTTGTACCAGCAATCTTGAGTAAATAGAAAACATGCCAATCAGGGGCTTTGGTACATACAGCTCTTCAAAATGTGATATTTGCCAAAATGTCATACTGATATATACTTTTAATTGATAGGAATTGTATTTATTATCTTGACAACATCTCAGAAAAAGCTTACAAGTACTGCATTGAACTGTGTAGGCATACCGGTAAATACAAATGTTGTGCCCTCTGCCCTTTTTTAATCTTATGTAATGTGTGTACTCAACCCTTGTGTGGCAAGTTCTTCAGCCCCATCTCTGTTACCAGCTTTTTTAACAGTTGTCATTTTAATAAATAGGCCCTTAAATCTGTGAGGGTTAATTACTGCTTTTTAATACTTTGTGTCACAGTTAAATCAGGGCAATAATGGCAATAAACATTGCAATGAAGGCACCTGTGCCAATTTCAGGAAGAAAATTCTGTTAATTGGTAATAGTCCGTTCAATGTCAACATTATTGGGTGGGGTTTCTCTGCCAAAGCGTGGAAAGGGTTAAGACCAAACTGACAGACATGATCTGCCACTGGAGCTAAATTTTACAGTTATTAGGATCATTGTAAATGGCTGATGTTATACCATTAAACTTTTCAAGCCAAGGACATGGGATTTGGGGGTAAACAAGAACTGATATATCTTCAACTGTAATTGGGCTCATGGATCACCTTATCATGGTTTCTTGTCGGTCTTTTGTTTGTATTATCCTGGACAGTGGATCTTGACGGAGTGATATTGATCGCTTTTCAAACAATGAACCCCTGGCCAATTTAATTCTAAATGCAGCTGATCTTCCCCCGTGCCCTACATCAGGCAATATACTGGCTTAATATTTGGACATTTACAAGTTCATATGTCACTATCAGTACACCAATAAAGCCCTTAAAGATTAGAAATGCAAGTACAATTTGTGATAAAGTGCCAGCTTTTATAGGCTACTAATAATGAAATGATGACAAAAATTGACAGATATTTGTGAATCGAATCTCATTCATAATAGTCAATCTATACATGTATATCTGGCCCTCTCCATCTGTTTCCCTCACACAGTACGAGAATACACCCGACGGTGGCCTGTACTTGTAGCGAAGAAGAAAAAGAAACTACCCCCCCCCCCTCTCTCTCTCTCTCTCTCTCTCTCTGTCTCTCCAACCCCATGTTGTTATAATATACCCCTGCTATGATTCCATTAAAAAAAACAGTACTAGATTTATTATGCCTATCATTCTGACTCATTCACACGAATGCTGTTTACAAGGTCAAAGAAGCAGGGTATTACAAATCAAATCAATAGCATCCTTGGTGCCTAACTCTGCATGGCCACCGTGAACAAATCTAGGTTCTAGATAGCTTTAATATTCTGGTGGTTTTAAGTGAACAGTTTCTTTAAAGGTACTATGTCCCATTTGCAGGCCAAAAAAAAATGAAAAGGTTAAATTCCAACGGCATTTGAAAGATAATACTAATTTAAACTTCCCTAATAAAGGTGATGCTTGAAAATGTCTTCAAGTGGGAAAATAACGACTACTAGTTGTCAAATCGACTTAGGAGCTATAGAGCCAATAAATAATAGTCTTGATTTTCAGACCAGTGTACTGAATGGTCATACGTTTTATGCTGCGCAAAGATTCAATCAGTTTAATTTTGGCAATCACAAGAAGTGGGTTATTGATGTAGACAAATGCTCATGTACATGTACCCTTTACAGCTCATTTTATGTATGTTATTAATATTATCAATGAAGAAAAAAGGCCAGTCAGTCACTCAATAGTGTCTGACGGTGAAGTCTAGCAAGTAAACAGGTTTCCTTGCATAATTTGAATATTAGGACACTGCTAACATTTAAATTTCACAGATAGGACATACATGACATATTCATAATTCCTGCAAAGTTCTACAGAATTTGAGGTTGGCTGCAAAAGGGACATAGTACCTTTAAACGTAATTTCCAACCAATAGCGCAAACACTTGTATGGGGGATGAGATGGGATTTCACAGTACAAGAATCAAGGTCTAAGATTTCATTATGTTGATTGGCATTATAATGGTATTAGGCGTCATCCTCATCATCATCATCAACATCATCAAGACTTCCATCACAATTCCCTTCTCCTTTCTCATCAGCCGTTTAAGGGTTTTCTTCCAAAGGGGTTGATTTTCTTAAATTCATGAAAGCAAAAGATTTATATGATTTTGAGTCTGCTTCATCATGCATCTCATAATAAATCCAAACATAACAATTTCATTGACTTCAAACTATATGTTGCAGATATAGGGTCACAATATTTAGAGGGATGCCTACTATCTGCTACAAAGTATATTTGTTGGTCTTTTTAAAACAGATAAAAGCTCTAAATGCTAAATTAATGGGCAAAGAGGTAAACAAATAGGCCTAATTTGTAACAGTTTCTTGCTGCCACTCTCTATGAAGAAAGACAGACTTGCAATAGAGAGGGTCTTACAAAAGTAACAATGGTCATTCATCCGATTGAAGAGCAGATAACAAAGAGATGTGGTTGCTTTTCAATGAAATTACGATCTTGCGGTAATAGACAAAAGAGAGTTGGGAGCAGCTGCCTTGACGTCTTTTGATGGATGCTAACGACCTACCTGTTTTACTCGAGCTTGCCTTAGCCTTTGGAGGTTTGCTAGCCACGGACGCGGACTCAGGAGCGGGTTCATTGATCGTTGGTATTGGCTGCGAGGACTTCCCCGCTGCCGCCGCTTCTTTCGCCGCTTCTTTCGCAGCCTGCTTCGCTGCCTTCGCCTCCTTCGACTTCGATTTCCTCCTCAAAACGGGCATCGTCGAAATAATCCTATTTCCAGGCTAATCCGAAAACTTCCCGCCTTGAATGTTCGTCAAGATGAATAAATTTCCGAGATAACGGTTCACAAACAAAGAAATGATAACGTAGATGAACGGACACAACACACATCAAGGTTGGCACACCGCATCGAGAGAATCCTATCGAGCGAAGTGCAACATGAGCGTGGGGATGATTTTGTAAAGAGAAGTCCCAGGTATACAGGTCGGCTGTTGGATTACGTCACATAATCCTGCACAATGTTGTGTTCGAGCCATAGAGATATATATTAAGTATATATCTCTATGGTTCGAGCTCACGTGTCATGCTCGCAGTCTTTCTTGCAAGCGAACTTTTAAAAGTTATATTTCATGTGATAGTTCTTTCAAAATATCCATCAAACCCTACCGTTCTAGATATTGAAAGCGCAGGGTTATTTTAGCTTCCATCAATGGAATAAAATATCGTTTAGAGAAATCAGTTATTTCACCTACATAAATGCGTTCTGGATTCGGTTGTGTCTGTTCTATTAGACTATGTGTCAGCTCCGACTAGGGGGTTTCCCCTCCCAAATTTAGGCGCTCAACTTTCACCGCTGACCTCGATGACCTTCACAAATCCAAACTGTCAGAAAGATTTTGCTGATAATCTTCAGAGCTCGTTTCAACGTTTTATCATACATAAAATACAGCATACAGTGCAACTAAAAGACCTCCTTCAATTAGCGCAATTTTCTTTCTAAGCAAAAGAGTCGACCTACTATTCAAGAATACAGAAGGTTTTCTGTTGGCGATATGTGACGATATACATATATATATATATATATATATATATATATATATATATATATATATATATATATATATATATATATTGATTAAAATGATGAATGAGATAGGCCTACAAAACCTGAAGATTGAATCAAAATGATACTCTATGTTTTGTTATCAGAGAAATGTTAATGTTTGTTGTGTAGTCTACTCTACCAGTAAATTTTGTTTATTTACAGGGCTTTCGAACATTGTTGAAAACATTGATGAAGCTTCCCTGGTAAAAGAAGACTCTAAACAAAATGAATACATAAATATATAAATAAACACTCTCATCATAAGTTTCTTATCTTGGCGTTGGCTTGCTGCTTTTAAATCTGCTAATGTGTATAACATAATTATGCTTATTGATATTATTGAAGTGTAAAGAAGAATAAATTCATTCAACACTCTACCCTCGTTATGAGCAGGGTCGTCGGTACAGGGCTTGGGAACTGTGTGAAAAACATAAATTGTATGCCTTTATTTTTCAGTTACGGGAAATGGTACATCAGTCTGCAAATCTAAGAAGCCTCCTCCTCCTCCTCCTCCTCTCTAACTCGTCCTCTTTTTTTTCTCCTTCTTCTTCTTCTTCTTCTACTTCTTCTTCTTCTTCTTCTTCTTCTTCTTCTTCTTCTTCTACTTCTTCTTCTTCTTCTTCTTCTTCTTCTTCTTCTTCTTCTTCTGCTTCTTCTTCTTCTTCTTCTATTTCTTCTTCTTCTTCTTTTTTTAAATATAGGTTTTGCCTTGTTTACTTAATTATTTTGTCCTTATTAAAGTCTGAATTATTTATATTACCGATACTCTACTAACAGAGAACAAGACTAGGTGATCAGTATAGTTTCCACTAAAACACATTGTCACTATAATAGTGCCGTCTTATAAAAAGCTGAAATTAATCGCCACATTTGTTTGCAATTAATATCAATAGCAACCATGTACATAACAGATAAAGGTCTGTAAAACTTGTGATTAATTAGAGGACTTTATTTATTCGGATCACTCGCAATTCTTTATGAGACGGGACCCTGTCATCAACACCTTATCAAACATTATAGTGACCATCATTACTAATTGAAGTTGTCAACACGTTCCATTCGAATCACAACTCAGAATGGTTACTAAACATGTGCCCGAAAGCACTGACATATGCAAGTTACTATGGTTACATAGATGAAGAATCATCTCCGAGACTGACTTTTCGTTAACCGTAGAGCGCGCCCTGGCACTTTCGGGACAGATACGCATCAACGTTTTGCCTTTTTAAAATGAAAAATCTGAGCTACAGCTAATTTGACTAATATGAATTAAACGGATGAAGCGTGTTTTCTATAAATTGATTATCTTGATTTAAATTATAAGTCTCAGATTGAAGAAATATATATTTTCTTTCTTTATGAAGCCGATATCTTAACTCATCAAAACCAGAATGCAAACAGTTAATTTGTTAAAAATATTTTACAAAACCCTGAAAGAAGCGCCATTTTATGATTACACATGTTAATGATTATGCTCCATCAAAACACACAGTATTGCAATAATCGGATAATGAGAAAGACAGCCAACTTCATATCAATCGATTGATTGATTGATTTTTATTCGACAAGCTTCCAACATACAACAATATACAATAATAACAGATCAAAAATAAGTCAGCTTGAACAGGATAACCAACGAAAGCTCGAGAGCTTATTTCCAGTGGGGTCACTAAATCATTAAACTTTTCTTTTGATATGAACGGACTACAAAGGTCTAAAAGGCCCTGAGATATCAACCTATTCACAGTTAAGTGATCGTGCTGATGGGTTTTTCAATAGATGCTGCTGACAGATTCAGAGATTCGGCTTTTCCGTTAAAGTTGGGTCTTAGATCAAATGGTTTGTCCTATATCAGTATGATATCATACACAATATGTATACCTTTGATAATCGCCCTTGATTTTTTTTTGTGTGTGTTTGTTTATGTGAACGACATCGTTTCATTTACGACTAACGTGAAGTATTTAGTACTGGATAGTCATAATATTCCTTACAAAACCTGGAATTTATGAGACATTTGTTTTTCCTCATTCTTTTTGGTACTTCTACGTTGTCCCGATTCCAGAGCAAACTACGAATCCGCCTCCAACGATCGAAACAGGTCAAGATTCTACTCTTCTGCAAAAGACAACAATGGAAGCCCTGTGATTGGCTACTGTCTTTCAGGTCACGTGATGAAGACAATACATATCAAGGATTAACTGCATTGCGTTCTGTGATTGCGCCGTGGAATGCGAAAAGGAACCTGGATGCAGGTTATTCAATTTAATACAGAGATGGTAAAATACCAGGTGAACAATGAAACATAAAATAGGGATAGTTCGAGCTCACTCCCTCAGCAGGAAGGATCATTAAGGCATTTCTAAACTGAACATACCATAAAGGAAACAAATAATCCAATTCAAATCATTGATTTTCTTCTCGAATCATGTCTTTATCATTAATCTTATTGATTGAATCTAATGAAAAGAAGAGGTTTTATCATTATTTTGCCATTAGACGGTATATACACACCATACACCGTGGTATTATATATAAATACAATCTATTCATGAAAGAAACATGAAAGATTTGCAGATTATAAATTAATCATATTACCATTATAGGCAATGACGGATAAAATGGATTCCCACGTCAACCCATATCAGAATAACATGCAACCTACCAATTCTATCATCGACCAAGATGAAATATATTGAAATTAAAATTGATGAGTTCTCAACAATAGCCCGATGTGAATAATACTAATCAAAGCATGTTGATTACTATGTATAATAAGGTATCTATCCGTATTATTTATTGTAGACAATAACTAGAATTGTTTGAAAGGTTTTGGCTTACCGATGGAGTAAACTCGATTTGATTAGATATTATTTGTCTAGAATTAACAGATTTCGTGGATGCAGTGCTGTTTTGTTCTTATTCTATAAGGCCTTTATGCGACATCATCCAGAGGAGACAAAGAGACAAAGAACTTTCAAGGTTGGTAGGTACGTACGTCTAAATATTCATGTCTTTTGTGTGTATTACAAAATAATTCAAAATTAATGCCAAATCAAATTAAATTCGAATTACCATCCCGGTTTTTACAATGTTTTCGGTGGAAAAGGAGGCGGAGTTTTCGTTGCAAATCAACAAAAGAATTGTCACCCATTTCAGTATGATTCCCCTTCTCGACAATATCCACATAGATTTGTCTAAGTCCGGTGTACTTCACTAGCGAGCCTGACAATGATATTTAAAGTAGTCTTCTACGCTCTTGTCATCATTATTTGGAGTCCAGAACCAAACTGATTTTTGCCACAAATTACTCATGTTAACGAATCGCAAGCTTTACCTGCATCGAGTTCAACTATTTGATGTTGTCGATATAAAACCATTTCGTCTCGTCGTTTACAAAGAGAAAAATGGGTGGCAATCCGCGTCTCAAGAGGAAATCGATGATGATGGTACTCTTGATCTTTTCCTTGCTAGCAAGAAATACAGGTAACTATAACAAGTGTCATTTAAGTTCTTTCATATGATCGTGCCTTTCAGGATGCTGTGAGTGAATTTTGATCTTTAATGAAAAGAATTCTTCCGTTTTCCCATTTTATTTTTATTTATTTTTTTTAAATATTTTTTTGGGGGGATTAAAATAATGATCGGTAAGATAAAAAGTCAAAGGATGACCTAATCCATTAGGACCTAGAAAAACAAATAAGAAATGTCAAGATAATATACATGTTGGTGTATTCATTACTGAAGTCGAAATATCTATAAAATTGGGGTGGGAGGCCAAACTAATAAAGAGTATCAAGATATAAGCAGTTTGCCATTTCCAGAAGTGGAGTTAAAATCATTTAGAACAAATGGGGTAGAATGTTTTAAGAATCTCTAAAATGTTAACACAAACATGTATAAATAGTAACTATAATGTTAACAATTTTATTTATATTCCTAGATTCATAAGGCGGTACTATGAATAATCTTGAAATTGTCATCGTGACAGCAAAAATGGAATAAAAAATATATAACATTTCATTTTATTCCATACAAATTTGCAATCGTGCACACATTACTTTTTAAAAAATCTCATATCATTTCATAATGAAAGTTTTAACAATTAAACTTGAACAGTAGCTTTCATCTCATTTTGTTTTAGTACATGCTACATTTGTGGTTTTAATTCTCTCTTCTCTCTTAAATTTCTCTTTCATTTCCATCCTATAATTCTCTCTTCTCTCTTAAATTTCTCTTTCATTTCCATCCTATAAATTGCAATTCATAGTGTGTGGAATTTGATACGAAGCACCGTCAATCAAATAGCCTTGCTTTCGACAATTATTATCTCCTGTAAACATGGTAAGCATTAAATATGATTAAGAATCAAGGGCCAATTCATTTAGTATAGGCGAAGGGCTTAACCCTAACGAGAATTGTTCGCGCTGCGCTAAAATTTCCGGATTCATGTTTCACGACTTTTTCACTCATGTCGCCTGCTCATTTTGATACCAAATTAGTGCAATTCGGACCTACGTAGGGGTTTCAAATTACAACTATTGGTCATATGTCAATAAAAATGTGCATTTTCTCTATTTGCTAGTATGTTAGCCTATGGAAGAATCAATGATATTTTCGTAATCAGTTGATATTTGTCACTGTTAAGAAGGGTTACACTCCTATTCCACTATGCGAGACCTATCTTGGGTTCTACCAACAAAAGGAAACATAAAAAGTTTTTAAAAAATAAGAACAAATACAATGAAATACAAAGAAAATTGAAAACGATGTATATCATTTAATTTTTTGTAAACGTTATTATTGTTCATTCTCACATTCTATTTCCTGGACTATCCTAGAATGGTCAAACCATATGATATGTTGATGATGAAAAACAATAGAAAACAAAGGAAATATAGCAAAGAAATACATACAATCTTTTTTGTTGCTAATATAAATCTGTGAAGTTGAACTTCTCACAAAAATATATAAAACGACTAATTTTTCAACCATTTTACACTGTAAGACTGCAAAATAGATACGTTTTGAAAATTTTGCAAGAAATGTGCATATTACATAAGATTTTTTTTTTTTTTTTAAACGAAGCGAAATATTTAAAAAATATTGTCATGTTGTTCATTAAATATGTGTACCAATTTTCATCTTCTTATCGCCAACCATAGCTGATTTCTTGGTGGGGGGGGGGGGGGGTCATAATCCCCCCCCCCCCCTCCTCAGTAGTAGAAACCCTCAAATACCCCGACCACATTAGATTTAAAAGAGACATTCAATGAAAACTATTTTCTTTTACGTGCTAATGCAATATTGGGCCCTATCTACTCTTGATAATGATTATGCTCACTAAAGGACACTTCCATTTCATGAAGATAAGTGGAATAGTTTATTAACCACTTTTAACTCACGGGATTTTGGTTAATTTGTGAGGACTCGAAGATGTCAATTCCATTTATATAATCTCCTAAGGACACGTTTCGTGTTTGAACAACTATCTAAAGTCATATTGCTACCAATATTTGCTCATAAGAGGATTGTTACAGCCCAACAATATACTTTTTCAACCAGAGCATTAAGAGTTGGGTCAACGTAAAAATATTTATTGGCACCTTTTATCCTTATTATTCTGTTTGACCAGTTGGAGAGAACTCAAATAAATGAAATAAGACCAGATAGTACGATGTGTATTGTTACTTTATTCCAGGTGTATGAGAGACGACATTGTACAAACGTTGAATCATCATAATGCCCTCAACGGTGACATGCCATATAGTTGAATATACAACATTCGGCATCGTCATTATCATTATCACCATCAATGACATATTGCCAAGTATACATTGCAGTGTATCATATTATTTTTATAAAATCTATTACTTAAAACGGTATAAAATATACATTATTTATATACAAGTGGTTGTTTTTCCCATGGCTCAGTATTCAGGACAAAATTACATAGTTACGATAAATATACATGTTTTAAAAAAATACAGTAAAATTCTTCCATGATATCAAGAAACATTCAGTTTGATTCGATTTAAAAAAAAAAATTATTTCATGTTTGTTGTATGACACATGCTCTGATGACAACTATCCTATACTGACCTATTTTTTTTGGTTTAACTTCAAGCCAGGACCATACAGACCCTAAGGCCTATACCCAATCTTTTCTTATTCTAACTTTTAAGACTCAAATGCGATCCTATCCCTAACAAAGAGGTGACATGGTTTAGTGGATCACATGGTTCGCGGGTCGAGTCCCGCCGCGGCGCTAATGTCCATTGGCAAGACATTAATCTACGTTTGCCACTTTCCACCCTGGTGAAGGATGAGGTACCTGGGAGGAAGAAATTCCTTGAATGGTTTGGCGCCTTATCAAGGCGGCTCAGCTACAAATTGGTAATAGTGATATTTGTATTAAGCTCAGTAGAGTTTTTTCACATAGTAGGTAGTAGTTTCGCTATATAAATGGACATAGTCTTATCATATCTTGGACAAAATAAAGACAGAATGTAGCGAAGAGTTTATTATGTTGCAACATCCTTTACATTATAGACCTTTGCCATGATTATTCATTTCATATGCATTATAAATAAGTAAGATGTACAATACCTCTACATAAACCCTTTGTTTCTTTCACTTCATCAAAGAGGTGCGTTTTGTCAAGGATCCATTAAATCAATGGCTATAATATGGTCCATAAAAAGTCAAGAAGTACATAAATAATGGTCTCCAAAAATATTTAAGCCCAACTATAAGCACTCACATAATACATATCTTCACATGTGACAGATAACCACGAGTAATCCCATGGTAGTTAAAGGGATTGGGTATCTTTGTCTCAGATTCTAAACAGAATCCTGGATTTAGCTCATGCTGCAATCATAATTATAATCCTTTAGGTCAGTCAGGAATCCCATGACTTTTACAAGCCGATCGCCTGTCTGATTATCAAGATATTTACGATTGGGAATTCGAAATTTCAAAAACTGATTTTCCAACGTTTTTTATAACACTCGGTTTAATGGGGAAAATGAGTATGGTACAACCAGTCACTCAAAGGTTTCTACTTTTTTGAGGCACTTCATGATAATTTTGAAGCGCATTTTTTTTTAAAGGCTTCAATATTACACCATATGACAGACACTGATAACATGTAGGGCCATGCATCTCAGATTTGTAAAATTGGAAACATTGTTAAACAATGCCTTTAAGGAAACAATCAAGAAATTTCAGATGTAACAGCTTGGTGGACAAGAGATATATCATTCACCGCATTTGTCTTAATTTTCCTACGTAATATACACTCTACGCATGCCTCTGTGTGTGCTTTGCTTGACATTTAAGCTCAATTGTATTATTTCTGCACAATTCATGCAACACCTCAGCTTTTTGTGGTATTCTCACTGATCTTCGGAATTATCAAAGAAGAAGCACAAGGAGAAGGAGAAGGTGCATTTGAAGAAAAAAATTGTGAAAAAGGCTTTTTCTCAATACAATCATAAAAGCATCAAGTTTGTCTAAAACTTAAAGCATAATTTCATTTTGCATAATTACATAAAACACAGAAATATTCCCCTACATTCTAATAAAATAAAACTTTAAAAAGTGAATCAAGAACAAAATGGAGAATATTTGTACAAAGTTGAAGACTGTTCTATATAATGCCGACGGGTTGGACCTCAGTATTATTATCTTCAACAGTTTAAAATGAGCATCTCTTACTTAATCCTAATGGAGATCATGAATTGCACATATCTATGTGGATAAACAATAATAAAAAGGGAAGAAGGGAATACGTTTTACAGTTAACACAAGGTACACTTAAAAAAAGATAAAGTTTGCCCCATAGCCATGTTGCAAGCAAAGCATATGGAAAGGAACACAAATGCCCCTCCTCCATCCCCATTAAGGGCAAGTCCACTCCAAAAATAACTTGCTTTTAATAGAAGCAGAAAAATCAGACAAACCAATAAAAAAAAATTGGCAAAATCAGATAACTAATAAGAAAGTTATGAATTTTTAATGACAAGAAAACCTTGAAAATCACAAGAAAAATTGGCAACTCACTCATGAGTCTATGACGTTATTGCCTCACTATTCACTGATTATTTTCTTTATATTGGTAATATAAATCTTCCATTTTCCACCTAAGAATCTTATTTCCTCACACCAGCTTCCAAGTTGTATTGATTGTAATATGGTTTTGTGTGGATGCACGAGTGTTTTTTCCCAGTTAAATCATGAAAAATGTGAATCTTGATAAACTATTTATATAAAAATCAATAATCATGAATATACAATATTCAGAAAAATATTTTGTGAAATGTCATGCACGCAATATGATACAAATCATATAACCTGGGCAAAAGCCTGGGGATATCAAGTTTTGGGGGATAAAATTAAAAAAGGAAATTAACGGGATAAAAATATTATATAAAGCAATTGATAAATAGTGAGGCAATGACGTCACAAACTGGTAACCAAATTGGCAATTGTGTAGTGATTTCCATTGTTCCATGCTTTTTCAAAAGTTCATCACTTCCTTATTAGTTATCTGATTTTACTCAAATTTATTTTGCTCCGTTTCTCTTGTTTTTCATCATCTATTAAAAGCAAATTATTTTTTGAGTGGATTTAGCCTTTAAAACTGAAACACATCATAAGGTACGACTAGTACTCCGCAGTCAGCATTGTCACTAAAACAAGATTTGACATATTCACTACAGAGCAGGGCCCCGTTTCATAAAACATGTTATCAATAACAAATGCTTACTTCTATACCGAATTTGCTCTCAGCCAATCAAATAATATTATTTCAGTAGCTTATAACAGTCACTGTACCTTCGTATTATGAAACAGGGCCCTGGGACCCGTTTTACAAAGCCTTTTTTCAATGACAAATCCTTTTTTCAGTGACAAATCTGATGATAACCAATCAAATGAAACAAATTCAGTAGCTTATAACAGTTAATATAACTTCATATTGATAACAAATGTTTTGAAACAGGGCCCTAATCTCTGTTATGAGTCACATGATAAAAGAAAGTTTTGTAACAATTTATCTGTAGCAGGAAGATGAGTTTATGAAAGTGCATGTCAGTGCAAAATACCAGATCAAAAGACTCTGTGGTCTTATCTCTATGAGTGAAAATTGAAGACCTCATGTTGTACACAACAAATGGGGTGAATAAAACACTACCAGCTTAAATTTAAATTATGAAAATAAAATTGACTGTAATTTTGCTAATAATGAACATTTTGCCACCATACTTAACGCCAGTTTTCAACTATGATTTTACATGTTTAGTGATTTTCACAATGCAAATCCTGCAACACCCTTTAATGTTGAGTGCAATAGCCTCTTAAAATGAGGTCTTGTGATAACAATCACACTATACTGTTCCAAAGTTCATCCTTGGTACAGGAATACTGTTGGATCTCCATGGCACAGATCTAGACTTGGGGTCTGGTCTAGTGCTAATGAACACCCCATAATCAAGAGTTCACTGCTCTTCAATACATTCTCTGCACTGGAATACTCCTGCATCTCCCTGACAAAGGTCTAGACTTGGGGCCTGGTCTAAGTGGGTCCATGTATAGGGAAAATGAACATCTTATACCAAGCAGTACCATGTTCTTACATTTGCACTAGAATACTGCTAGGTCTTCCTGATGAAGGCCTAGACTTTGGCCCTGGTTTAGAGATAATGATCATCTTATACTAAGCAGTACTGTGTTCTTACACACATTTGCACTAGAGTACGGCTGGGTCTTCCTGACGAAGGTTTAGACTCCGGGCCTGGTCTAGTTGGGGCCAGGTTTAGTGATAATGATCATCTTATACTAAACAGTACCGTGCTGTTACATACATTTGCATTAGAATACTGCTAGGTCTTCCTGACGAAGATCTAGACTTTGGGCCTGGTTTAGTGATAATGAACATCTCATACTAAGCATTACCTTGTTCTTACATTTGCACTAGAATACTGCTGGGCCTTCCTGACAAAGTCCAAACTTAGGGCCTGCTCTAGCGATGTTGATCACCCTATACTCAGCAGATCACTGTTCTTAAATACATCCTCTGCACTGGAATACTGCTGGATCTCTCTGGCCAGGGTCTTAAGCTGGCCTAGGACCTTCCGTTGGCTCCGGTCAGTGGGGTACTTCTTCTCCCAGATGATCTTATCCAGGAGGTATTCTATCCAGAAGACATTGGTCTTGGGTTGGAAACCCTCCCACTGGTTGCTGAAAAGTGAAGATTAAGATTTAACATGAAGACAAGCAAAAATACCAAATAAAAAGAAGAATAGTAATGTGAAATATGAATGATTAAATAGACTATAATAATTAAGTTAATAACTATATTAATATGAATTCATACATAAAGAACCAACCAAGCAACCGAAAAAACAAACAAATAGATACCGGTAGATAAATGAATAAATAAATAAGTGCAATCTTGACAACTACTATGTCTCCAAGAATTTCTCCTGACAAATAACATTTTTCAAAATTCCTCAAAATAAATACTGGCTAAAATGACATGATTTGTCGATTAATTTCATCATAAAAAAGCTGTTGTTTGGCCGTGTCATGTCTGAATGAGCCTTGTCCCTAAACTCCCTAATCCTAACCTAAAACCCCAAAGCATCTCTAACCCCATATCTTTGATGAAATGAAACCTGGAGGAACCGTTGCAGGAGCAAATGTCACATCACCAACAAAGATGTCGGAAGAACTTACCTGTTGTGTTCTTTCATTGACCGGTAAACATCAAACTGTTTGTCGCCCTCTCCTGTAAAGAGAGTAGGATCCTCCGCTAAATCGCAGAACACGGTGCAGTCATCTGAGGGCAAAATTAAAACCACAGTTAAATATTTCTGTTTTCCCACTCATTAGGCAAACTACTGTATTAACATCTGTATTTTTGAACATTCCTTTGAGCATGTTTTACATATGTAAATTTTGAAAATTAGGATTAAAACAAATCAGTCAATAGTTTAAACACAAACACAAAAGAGGACTGATTGCAAGAGAAGAAAAAAAAAGCAACAAATCTAAAAAAAACAAAGAATAAGTTGGAAGTGGATAACCTTTTCCAAGCAATTGGTTATTTCCCCCAAAAAAACCTATAGTAAAAATGTATCTACTGTATGCATGTTTGAGGAAATATCAATAAATCTATGACATAATCGGGGTAAGAATGAACCTATAATATAATGATGCAAATATACAAAATCAGTTCCAATGCAAACTGTTATGATGAGCTTTTAAATGTCCATACTCTGACAAAAACCAGTATAAATAACAGGGATAGTGGTCGGTTTCACCCAGTAAGCCTGGAAAGAGACTACAAATATTATAGCCCTGTATGTGCTGTACAATATGAAGCCTAAAATGGAGAGGTGTCAGAGCCTGAAATGAAGGTTATGGCCTCAAAACTTCCACAATGGGGCGTTGTGGCATACGCCTGTAATCCAGCTAACAGTGGAAGTTACAAACTGATTCAGCCGAGGACGTAGGTTCGAAACTGAGTCACGTCTTTTTGGATGGTGACGTTTAAAGGTCAGTCCTCAGACGTAAATAATCATATCTGGTTGATACACGTCTGTAAAAATCCAATACACACACACACACACACACTGTATGTGCTGTACAACATCAAGCCTGAAATGGAGAGGTGTTAGAGCCTGAAATAAAGGCTATGGCCTCAAGACTTCCATTCCCGAAACAGATTTAATTAGAAATCAGACTTAATCAGTGACTGACTTGCCTTTCTGTAACCTTGACAGTGTGAAATCGATGATGCTGATGTGCAAACCATGTGATTCTACCGAGATCACCTGACCATCCAGCATAAAGGTCACCTGATCATCGCCGGTGGCTCCGACCAACACGTTGCCCCAGTGCAGGTCACGGTGCTCAAACTCCAGCTCTCGCTCGGCTACCGCCAGAGCTACAGTCACCTGCCTTATCACACTGACCGCCTGGTGGATGTTCTCAAACTGTCAGGGAATTAAGCATACATTGGAAATTATTGAATCATTTTCATCCTTCCCTTCACATTCTTAGCAAATCAATGTGAAAAAAAATTATTTATAAATTCATCCACTCACTCTAGAATGGGACAAGTTGGTATTTTCCCTCATCACAATGACAAGACCAACACCAGACCGAACCAAACATCACAGAACCCACAATGACCAAGAATCGGTTGTTTTGATTCCAATTGAAGTCAGATTGAAGTCAGTTTGGCAGTCCTCGTGAGGAATTATATAGTTCGCTAAAATCTAGGGGCAGGGGTGATAGTGAGCACTAAAAAAAAAAAAAATGGCATCTAACAACCTTCCACCCCTTTTGAGTAAGAAAATTGAGTACCTAAGAAAATTGGGGAAAATTCTGGGAAAATACGGAAGAATAGAGAAAATCAGGGCAAAAATCAGGAAAATCTGGATTAAATCAGGAAGAAAAAAAAAGGAAAAAAAAAATCTGGAAAAAACAGGTTTTTATCAGGCCTGAGGGGGGGGGGGGGGGGGTAAAGTGGGTATAATTACAATGTGAAGCGCTTTGAAACTATTTTTAAGTGCTATACAATACAAATGTGACTATTTTTATTATTGTACTCGTGTCATTTTACAAAGTTATGACAGTGCTTTGGACCCTCTGATATGTAGATTTAAAAAAAAAATCAACTCCACTCGTCAGTTGAGTGAATGTGTCGTAGATTTTTAACGTACCTCGAAGCTCTCTAGGTCTTTGCCTCCATCTGCAAACTCAAAGATGATGAAGAGCTGATCACTAGGGAACATATCTAAGAAAGAAAAAAAAGGGACATAGATAATGAGACACGAGACATCAAAGAAAGAGAGATGGAAGGGAGAGAGAGAGAGAGAGAGAGAGATAGGGGAGACAGAGACTGACAGGCAGACAGACAGACAGAGAGAGAAAGGGGGAGGGCAAAGAAAAAAAAATGACCATTCAGACCATTCAATTCCTGTGCAGAGAAGCAGAATTGTTCCTTTCAACAACACTTTTTTTTTTAAACGTCTAAGGAGAGAAAATGATCTCCCCTAGACTGTTCCACTCCAAACAGCTGTGACTTTATTAGCTCAAATTTAATATACCTTCTGATTTCAAATTAATAAATCTTCAACAGAATAGCGACAGGTAAATATACAAACATTTAATCGCAAATAATTTCAAGACACTTTAAAACATACCTGAAAATATGAAATTTCATGGGTATTTACTAGGCTGCAAAGTATCATAATTGTTGATATTCTATGGCCAAAATTAGGGTGGGGACAAGAAATCTTGAAAGGAAAGGTAAATCACAACATATTCAAAAACTCTCATCATAAGACAAAGAAAGAGAAACATTCCTACCCGGCCTATCATTCTCTGAGCCTGAGGTCTTCCTTTTATCATACTTGTCCCATTCATCCAGAAGCTTGCTGGGGTATGACCCCTTGACACAAGACACATGGTTGACCCCAATGAAGTTTGTTGTCATGGTTTCCTCACCTTCCCGAAGCATGCTGAGCTCCCTGTGGATCAGTGGACAATAGGCCATTTTCGTAATCGAATCAAATTTAATGCACAAAACTTTAAGTGTCTCTTACAAATTATTTCATTCACCTGTTACAAATAATTGTATTTTAATAGTCGGACTGTGAATTGCAGGGTTGTAGGTAGGAAAAGCAATAATATTTTTCCTATCAAGCATTTTACTACATGTATTTCAGTATATAGCTTTCAAAAGTTCCTTTATGTTTTTTGACAAACTTGATGATTTGGAAGAGGTTAGAGACAACCAGAACCCTGTTGCATAAAACTTACTATTGATGGTAACTGTGCCATCAATGGTAACTACCATGGGAACCTTGATTTTGATTGGCTGTTGAGCCCTGTTACCATGGTAGTTGCCATTGATGGCAAAGTTACCATCAGTTGTAAGTTTTATGCAACGGAGCCCAGGTGTTCGAGATTTGACAGGAATGCAACAAATCAAAATCAAAATCACACTTCAGTATAGTTCACATAAATGGTTTACAAAGAACACCAAGCATAAAAGTTCTATTAAATAAAAGGTTGACCTATCAGAATATATATATTACAAAAACACATGCTACTGACCATGAAATAACAATTTCAGGGAGAATCTCCTCAAATGGCTTCTGATTTTCTTCATTCACTGGGAAATCCCCTTCTACAGGTATAATCTGAAAATGAAAGGATAGAGCAATCAAAATCTCCACAACCAATAAGAAGTACATGATTAAACTAAGAATAATGCATGTACATGTGTACATCAAAGTCATCTTATAAACATTTGGCATCAATGATGTTTACCCTAAAGACAGCCAATGACTTGTTGTTGGGTGTATTATTCGGACTTCCAGAATAAAATTGATTTAAACATGATTCTGAAATTTAAAGCCATGCTTAAATACGCAGTCTTGGTAAGATAAGGCTGTGTTTTGTCATTCAAGTTTGTAATATACGTTCACACTGAGACAACAACTCTTAATGAAGTCCAAGAAAATTCAACAGTAGATTCATCTACTAGTTTCACTTATACATACAGATACAACCAAACACTTATGTGAATACCCGATGGCTTGTATGAACTTTAAATCTTAAACTATCCCTGGTAACATAAAGAGAAAGACCAACCCAAACACATACCTTGATAGTAATCAATAACGTGTTGCTATGATGGACCTTAAGTCATCACCATAGACTCCTCCACCAATGTTAACACACTTCTTCATCATGGCCAATGGCATGCAGGCTCAGAAGGTGATGAAATCCTCCCTTCAATAATTTTTCTCAAAACCCTTAAAGCTTATCAACACTAGTGTGGCTAGGAAGGATTAGACCACACAGCGAGGTCACTGACAGGTGGCTATCTCATCAACTCAGCTCTCAAATAACATAAGAAATAGAGGATCATGGGGGACCAACAGGCACCGATGGGGAAAGTTTTCTATATAGAGGGAGCAAGTACATGTAGCTACAAGTAGCACAGTGGGGCTTTAAGAAACCAAAGAACTACCATACCTTGAGAGCAACAGATGACTTTCTGCTGTTGATGGTTCTGAAGACCTCACCATAGACTCCTTCCCCAATCTTGACACACTTCTTCATCATGGCTGACGGCATGCAGGCTGAGAAGGTGATGAAATCTTCCTGGTCACACTGGGCAAGCACCTTACATTTGGGAGACAGTAGCTTCCCTGTACTCCTGTTCCTGGTCGGTGTGAGGGCAACCTGAGCAGCGAAAAAACACAGGACAGAATATAATTAATAGTGCAAGCTCATTCGTTTCAAATTATTTTTTTAATGTAAAAAAAAAAAATAATAACATCTATAAATTAGTTCACTTTTTCATTAAAGGCATATTCGCATCAACCAGACATGTAATGCCAATGTGTGGAATTGTACGTACTAAATACTTGTTCCACATTTTGTAATGACAACAAACAATTTTGTTATGACTACAAATGATATTTTTCAAAAGGATTTAAATTATACACAGAAGATAGAAATATATACATGTAAATGTGTACTATTTATGCAAATTATGCAAATTTATTGTAGATGGTAAGAAAATATACTCTGTAAGCTTTGAAATAGAAACAATTATATTCCACATACTAAGAATCTTGCTCTACGATTGGTCAAAAGTAAATCAGGTGATGAAAGATAGTTCGCCCATTATTGATGGGAGAAGCAAAAAGTTTGTTACACTGTGTAGATAGTACTACTATCTACACAGTGCAACGCACATTCATTGAAGATAGAGGTACTACGTACACAGGGCAACGCACTTTCACTGAAGATTATCCAAAAGCGCACTAAAACAGGCGTAATTAAGCGCGCATTACCAATGAGCGCAATTCAAGCAAACACATGCGCGCACCATACCCTCAAGGGGTTGGGTTAAACTTTTAACTTTTTTGTTGTGAATTTGGGCCTGGTGTCTTTCATGTAGATGCATATACGTCCTTTTCTTTTTGTAGTTAAATTGTTTTAGATGTGGAATATAAAGCAAATAATCACCTTTTGGTTTCAGGCAATGGCAAACTATCACTTCCTCGTCGATCAGAATGTATACGCTATCTTTCCTCAGCTTCGCTTCGGAAAGATAGCTAAATCCAGATCACCTTGGAAGTGATAGTTTGTCCAAACACGTTCACCAACGGTAGTTATTTGCTTAATATCAGTTACATGTAGGAACCTAAATGAGAATTTTGGCCAAGTTTATAATCTTAAGGACCTTGTTTTCTAGGCATTTACAGCGAAGCAACGCAACAAATAGTTGCCATCATTCTAGGAACTTCCACAAGGTTAAATTTTTCTGTTTGGCTCTTTGTAACACATTTAGTGATCGACTTTTTTCCTTTGTTTATTTCAAATAATTACATGCCAAAATTCTGTCTTATGAATAGAGCATGTTGACCTGATGTTTATTCATATATTTTACAAAAACCTTCAGAAAGATACTACCAAATTGAAAATGCTTTGTAATTCACCATTCTTGAAAGAAAAAAAACATACCTTGAAGCTATCAAGAGCAAGCCTGCTGATACTCTTATTGACTATAGGTGTCTTTATAGGGTTTGGTTCATTCAATATGGGATCATTCCTCTGGCGTAGGAAGGGTCGATGATTGTTCCTCGACCGGCACATAGATTCATGTTCTGCAGACACATCGGCCGCATCGGACCCAATCCCGGAGCTAAGCGATATCCTTTCCAAAGAAACCAGACAAGAGCGGAGCCTGATTTCTGACTTCGAATCTAGACCCTGGTCCTGTTCAGGATCCTGTCCCAGATCCTGGTCCCCATCTTCAAACAGGTCCATGGAACCATGGCCAAGCTCCTCTATTGATTCGTTGGATATTCTGCTCAGCCTCACACTGCATTCACGAGTCCTACTCTTCTCGTTACTTCCATGAGAATCACCAATCGGCGACTGCTCGAGGTGGATAGCCGACAGACGAGAGGCAATGTCTGACACATTACCCTGTTGTTGCCTAGTCCTTAACCTTCTTGGTGCAAAGAGACAGGAATCATCATCACTGAAGCTCAAGATTTGAGGAACGACCACCCTCTGACGTTTTGTACGTCTACGTCCATGCCCTCCCGGCGAGAACGGGACATCGCGCTTTGCTCGGCGTCGCGTGATGCAGCCTCTGTTATCGAGAGACTGACCAAGGCTACGTTGATGATCTTCATATGGCGTACTGGTCTCCACCACCCCACTTCCCAGTTCCAAACCTTTCAATATCTCTCCACTCAAGATGGGGCTGGTTACACTATCACTGCTGCTAGACGATCTCAATGTTTCCTTTTGTTCAGTGAGCTTGTAGATCAGATCAAATGATGAATCGGCTGGTTTTGCTGCTGCTTTCCCTCTTAATATCCTGCCTGTCTCCATTTTATTTTCATGAACATCATCACAGTTCTCCTCCTCTTCTTCTGGGTCGTTATCTTTGGCTTTCGTATACTGCCGACTCAGTTTAGAGAACTGTCTGCCTTTTCCGGTTTTGTTCCGTTTCGTCTTCTTTCCTTTGGATGAACCTGCCCTTCCACCATTATCCTTCAAGACATATTCCTGTAAGTCGAAAGCAAAATCAATCATTAACAGCAAAAACAAAAAAATCATAAATCATTGCACATGCTCACCTTCATTTTCTCATGAGTATTCTCATTAACAAGAAGATAGTAGTTATTTTTCCTGTGGTGATCTTTCAACTTTATAACACTCTTTTGTCCAATAAATACAGAACGGATGTAAAGAGCCAAATTTTGAACTGTCGTCTTGGCAGTTAAACAAATTTATAAGGCGAGTGTATGAAATGCTGGTTTTATTTCCAATTACCATGTATATGTATGATGGCATGACAAAGTGCCCATTTTTATCTGCTTTCATTCAAATTAACTTATTACAAGGGTTGAATTGCCCTTCAACCATTTCATTTTGCTATCATATAAAGGTTTAGGCCTTTGAAAGTGGCCTGTCATCACGAACTGAGTGACGATCCAACATTTGCCATTCATGACCAAAACTCCTCTGCAGGCTATTTTGAACTGATATTGAATTTCGAACTTCAACCCCAGATCCAACACTATAGTTAACACCAAATCTTACCCTAAACCTTATACAAATCCAATAGCAATCCTAACCCTAACCCCTTTTTTTTAGGACGCAATTTTTTCTGCCTTCACAAAGATATCCTTGCTACTGACTAGAGGCTCCTGGAAGCTATCCCTGATGACATTTCTGCTTTTTATTTCCCCCACAGCAAATAATAAATATCGCCTTAGAAAATGTAGGCTCTCCCATTAAATAATAATAATATTCAGTTCTTGTATAGCGCATAATTTTTTTCTTCTTTTTTCTGTTCTGTCTTCGTCATGTAATTTGTTATGTCTTCTTGTTTACAGTCATTACATGTTTTAATAAATGTTGTCTCTATTGGCCGCTATTCTTCTTTGATTGATTATGTATTCCATATTCTTTTCACACTCATTGTTATCTGAGGGGTCCACAATTTACAAGCTCTGCTTTTCAGTGGACCTCTCCATTTCCTCAAAATATAAATGCAGTTACATTTTAAAATCCAATTTTTGTCCTCCCCAAATGTATAAATTACTATTAAGATTTGCTTATTTACAAATGTTACTGTGTTTTGTTTACATTCTACATTGTATTCGTTATTAATTATGTATTGTATTTTGTTGGAAATGAAAAAATAAAAATGAAATGAAATGAATAATACAATTGTATGTTATAAAATAAAATCGCTAGACTCTATGGGCTTCCAAAGAGCTTTGGAAATTATTACCCTAGTAGCTTTAAAAGTGAAAGAAGGTTAAAGACCTGTAAAGGTGTTTTTTTTTCCTTCTCCTGTTCCATCTTACCTCTAGCACAGCATTGGCTTTCTTTGCTGCTTTCCTCCGTGGTTTCTTTCCTTCATCAGTGTCTGTAGGCAGAATGTTTTCCTTTTCAGACACACTACAAAGTAAATACAATACAAAATCAATTTTATTTTTCCATTTAAAGAAAAAACAATCAACAAACACAAAACAAGGTGTAAACGGGCTTCATTCAAAATAATTTTGTTTTTTATATCAAATATTAATATGCCTATTACAATATGAAGTTTGGGGATTTAAAAAAAAAAACAGAAAATTCATGACATGTTACTGTTTTTCAAAAGGATAACTACCGTACATGAACCATGATAATGATTGCAACAAAATTAAAAGGTGAAAGATATATCTTTAAAAAAGTGAAAGAAAAGCATTTTAATTGCTTTTTCATTGCTTAATTGTGATTAACTACATGTAGTCTAGGCCATATCCATCTTTTTAACATTCATTCTTTCTTCCCATTTTTTTTTTTTTTTGGGGGGGGGGGGGGGTTGGAGGGAAATAAGAAAATTGTGCTAACTAGGTACATGCTTATTGAATTTTTTTTCATTCATCTAGTAAAAGAATTTACACAAAAATGATGGAACAAATTAATGGTTAATCATGGCAACATACATATTAATATTAGTCCGATTGGGAGAGAACAGTAATCTCACTGCCCAAATAAAGAACAAGAATAAACAAGTTCCCAAATCTAAAAATATCAGATTATTGGTCTCTGAATTGAGCTTAATTAGTTTGCCCATAGATCTATTTCGGGTGTTTGGGACAAATAAATTGCGAGCAGACTCGTGCAACATGATATGTGCTCCTTTTGTCAAGGGTACTATAGGGTAAGACTTCGGTGGTAAGCGCTTTATGAGCACCGTTTGTATTATTATTATTAAGGGTCAAAATAAGGGTTAAGGTTAGGTTACATAAAGAACTCAGAGAAAAGATACAAGAAAAGTTATAAGAAAAATTACAATAACTTTCAGAATACCAAAGTCTGTTCCAGTAGTAAAGAAACAAGTGCTTTCGAAATACCAATCCAGATTGGTAACCAAAAAGCAGACAGTAAAAGACATAAAGAGTTAAAGGTAAAGACCAGTTTTGGAAATGCCCCCCTCTCAAAAAATGAAATAGAAGCTCTTATACCAATTATGTGAAAGAATTTGTTTTGACTAATACGTGATTATACAAATTTTGCAGAGAAATCGCCTTCGTAATTGATATATTTGGTAAGTTATTATATCTATTTGGACATGATAGATGTGTCGTGCATGTGTGGGGTAGTCCTATATACATCATTCTGTGTACAGTGCTTGTAACGTTATCAAGACTGGGCCAAATGAACCTTGCAGTACACACCAATACCACAACGTTTCTTTCACAATGCAATAGCATGACCATATAACTGGTCTTTATCTTTAAGACACATTCTTACTTTATCGCGAAGACATCAGATGAAGCGTTGGAGTCATTATCGGGTGAGCTGAAGACGTTGGATATCTTGCGTCCTGCCGCAAGGT
>JAVYIG010012675.1:0-52066 GCA_035222895.1 Strongylocentrotus droebachiensis
ATTTCCCCCGTCACCATTTAATGTTGGTATGTATATCTTTGAGGGAAATTGATGAAGGCAGAGCTGCTTTTATGTCGAAAACAAAGTCTTCTAAGAAAAAAACCCATTTCAAATAGGCCTATTCTGATGTCACGCGCCCTTTTCAAATGTACATGTACTTGTATTTTCCTGTAGGGTATCGTATCTTTCTTTCTCTTCAGAGAGTAAGTATACAGCTTTTTAACAATACGCATGTACGAATTGAATTGTATAATTCAATTTGATAAGGGAAAATGAAACCGCAACATTGATATTAAAACTTTGAAATTGAAGTAGCCGACAACATGATTGATATAAGAGTTGATGTTTTTTGTTATTTAGTTGCACAATCCCTCATGAAATCAACGCCTGAAACATCTTAGAATATGTGATTTTAAACCAAAGTTTGTGAATTTAGAAAACCACGTAGCCAGAATCACATGTTCGTGAACATAGTGTCATTGGTAATATTAAGATATATATGACAACACGTCTTAAAATTTCAAACATTATAATATCTGCTCGGTGGCAGAAAGGTATAAAGTCATTATTAACCTTTTTACATAGAGTTAACGTCCTTTGGCTCTCAAGTCTCAACATACATAATATTTATCTGCATTTACTCATCATTGTAGATATCTTCTCCTACTTTCTGGTCACTAATTTTACACCACTTTATACTTCCGTGATAAATCTTTTTTTTTTCTTGGACAAATTCCTTGGGAAAAAATATTTCACTTATTTTTGTGAAATCATTTTGTTTGTTTATTTGTTTGTTTTTGTTTGCGGAGGGCACTGGTGTTGTTTGTCATACTGCTAATAGGTTTTTGAGGGAGGGGGGGGGGGCTTGTTATTGAAAGCAAATTGTTGGCTAAGTTACAATAAATTGTCTATATTTTAATCTATATCTTAATGTTATCTGAAGGGAACACGTGTAACATCCATTTTACAAAATGTTTATTTCACGGTATACTGAAAGGCAATCGTTGTATCTTAGTGTAAACAAATATTGGACCCTCAATCTACCTGTAAAGACATTTTGCGTCTCCCATGTGAAGTATTTATCATTGACACCTTTATTAAAGTAACCTGTAGGCCTACATAAAGACAACCCCTCTTAGAGTAGAGGTGTTGTGGTCGAGTGGATACGTCGCAGGACTGTCGATCACAAGGTCCGCGGTTCGAGTCCCGCCGCTGCACTAATGTCCTTTGTCAAGACATTGATCTACATTTGCCACATTCCCACCCAGGTGAAGTAAATGGGTACCTGGTAGGAATTTATTCCTTGAAACGCAGCGCGCGTAACAGCTGCACTGCTAAAGCCAGGGTAATTATGCTGCATTATTGTAGAGCGCTTAGAGACTAAGTGATAGGCGCTATATTATTATTATATAGGAAGACAGTTTTAAAGCCTGTATTAAACGGTCTTTATAGTCGTACTATGACAGCATGCATGTGGCTCGTCAAAATCATATTTGTTTGAATCCTGACTCATGAGTCTATTGTCAAACAGTGTGGTTTAAGATACAGCAAAATAATAATTCAATTTTCCCTTCAATTTCGATATACAGGAACACATAACATGTACATATGTATTCCAACGTATCTATTGGAAAATGGCGCCTTTCAAGAGTGTCCCTTCAACGCCAAAATCACTCCGTCGATATCGCATCGGTGATTTCTAAGTGATATTCCTTTTAACCGGCAATTGGTTCGGAAATTAATTCCGACGCACGCAATCTTGTTTCATTACTCCTTCTTGTACGAAGTGATTGTGTATGGATCGAAGTTTTTGGACTGGGTCGAAAACAGCACCGTGAGGTAGAGGAGAAGGAGGAGGAGGATGAGGAGGAGGAGAGGGAAGGCTTGTCGTGACCCCGCTGTTTGGTTAAGTTTATGACTGCGTTTATTAGCATCCCTTAGATTATAATTATCGACGGCTCAGAAGTGCGTCCGCGCTTGCATCCGGGCCGCGTTTAACGGTCGATTACTTGTGGTAGGGTTCGCATAGGGCGAGACGTTTCTCTCGTTCTGCTTTTAGGCAAAAAAAATAGATAATTTCGCTTGATTAAATTAAGAGGATGGGTGTTGGGCGCGATCAAATGAAAGGGAAACACGGCCAAGTGGTCAAGTAGTTTATCATCTAAGAGGAAATTCATAGGTTCAAATCAATGCACCCTACTCGTAAAGCAACAACCATGCGGTAATACGTTTTGCTAATGCTGCTGTATAGATGGTATATGACTTTGTGTACACAATGCTTATTAAATCGGCTACGTATTTTACTAGATCTAAAGCTATATGATTTATTCAAAACAAGTCTCATCTCATTTATTTACCAGAGCTTTGATGATATTTGTCATACGTTTATAACAACTTCCCTCTTTATTTCACCCCTCTGTCTTTCTCCCTCTCTCACTCTCTCTCTTGTTCTATCTCTCTCCCCCAATCTCTCTTTCTCTCATTCTCTCTTTATAAATACATGTATATATAAATGTATATCTTTATCTACTCTTTTATCTGAGTATGTGTGTGCATGTCTCTCTCTCTCTCTGTTTCTCTGTCTCTCTTTATGTTTCTCTGTCTGTCTCACTGTCCGTCAACCCCCCCCCCCCCCCACTCTCTCTCTCTATCTGCCTTTCAACCCCATTCTCCTCTGTCCGTCTCTAATTCTTCTCTATTTTCTATCTTTTTTTCTCATTCTCTCTCTCTCTCTCTCTCTCACTCAAACACACACACATACATACACTGACACTTTTTGTCCATCTCTCCCCCAAGCTCTTTCCCCTAGGATTTGTTTCTACGTTGATTGTCCATGTCTATGTGCCCATTTCTCAGCCCTCCTTTGCAATAGCTGTCTTTGTATCATTATGTTTATCTTCCCATCACTATCTCTCTCGTCCAGGGAGATCATTCCCGCTTTGTAGGAATATCACCGGTGCATCACGGACAATGGGCATCCAAAATGGTACTATTTAAAAAAAAAAAAAAACCGTTATTCGAAATGTCTATTGTATTATAGTCTCTAACAGTGCATTGCAGCTAGAAAGTAAAATTAAAAGTAATTATAACGAATCTACGGACAAGAAAAGAGTTTTATCTACGGGGTATATTTTGCAAGAAGCGATAGTTTGGGAGGATTTTTCGAGCTATCTCCAGTCAATTCTGTCCTATTTTTCTTCTCTACCCTCCTATTTCTCTCAACCACGGCAATATTTGTCTTTGCCAAGCTCTTTAAAGCTGTGCAAATATCCCTTAGTTAGGCTTGAAGCCCGCTCACACACGGTCACTGGCTCTTATAGCACGCAAAATAAACCCCTTGCGTTCAGTAAATGATACGTGTTGTGACCAACCTGTTAATATTTGAACGGTAGAAAAGACAAAGAGACAGTTGTGTTTTAGAGACATGGAGACGGATAAAATAGCATTCACATACGAACAAGGTCATTTAGAAGGAGGACACAAGAAAGATGAAATTGTTTAGAATAACAAAACAATGATATATTTTGGGTGAGAGTTACAGGTTCTCAAGGTATATTTTAGGGGATTTATGTTACAAATTTCAAAATATAAATGTGAGCATAAACGATTTTATGTATGTACCAATATTAAACCCCCTTTTTCTTTCGTGTTGTATGTGAAGATTTCTTTTTCAAGAAATATATTTGATTTAAATCAATTAAACGAATGGTGCTATGATGATGGAGGACATGATTGTGCTTTAATCTGTACAAACAGGAATATCTGCGGAGAACGAACATTTGTATTAAGCTAATATAAATTATTCAAACATGCAAAATGTAAATATGTTTGCTGTGGTATAATTTGATGTAATTAAACCTCAGCCGGCTAATCCACAGCATATAGCCGACTATAATGAAATAATCCGACATGATTCGTGCTAAGATAATGTTAGTTTTAGAGAGCAACGAGGCGGGATGGACGACTAAATTGCATTAAATACAAGTTGTAAATCTCTATCTCAGTCGATTTAATGATGCCAGGTAAATTGGCAACCCCGTATTCTCATAACAAGGTAATCGCTCGTTATTTCAAGAAATGATCATCAGAGCCCCTTGCACGAGGCAGGCGCCTGGGAGAAGGCGGGTCGCACCACTCATTTTCGATTCCCTAGTTCTAACGTAATGAATTATTCATGACTTTGTATGGGCTAAGCATGGACAACAAGCGAGCAACGAAGTATTTAAACTCGTTTTAATTAATCGATTTCCCTCTATGTGTCATGATTTTCTTCTTTTATCGATTTTAAAGGCGGACTTGCTTTTGCGGAGATGATACCAATACGTCCTTTTTATAATTTTTATTTTCTCTATTTTTTCATATTTTTGTTCAGTCCAAGTCAAGGTGCATGTATATCGGTCATTAATCTTCGAAACTTGTTTGTTCCTACTACATTTTCACTTACAGAATTGGGCATGCTTGTAGAAGGAGTCAAGTTCAAATTTTTTGCCTAGGACAAATACAAAAACATACTCTGAAAGCCCTACGATTGATCAAAAAGAACGAAAACGAAGTAAAGTATAACAAATAGTTATAGTGATTTTTAGATACTAAACGGTATTTACACATTTTATGTATTTTTTGTTTGTTTAATTAAATTCAAAATGAAAATAAAGGTGCAGCTGCTTCGAGCACCGCGCTATGATCGACAAAATCTAATTCTTAAGAATAATAGTGAATACCAAACCTGTATTTTGGCTTTAATCTACGCTGATATGATGTCGGTTTGGTTTATTGCAATTGATTGGTAGAGATAAATTAGTTAGCTGGCCCTGATGAGATACGACCAATGAGAGCGATCTGGATACAGACGTGATGGGACCATGTTGTGATGGTGTAACGATTTGAGATTTGTAATCGGATTACCGCATACTATGAAAACTCGTCATCTCCGAGATCAGTCGCTCATTAATGAAGAGGGAGAGAGAGAGAGTGAGGGAGAGAGAGGGAGAGAGAGAGAGAGAGAGAAATAGGGAGGGTAAGGGATGATGAGAGGGAGAGAGAGAGAGAGAGAGAGAAGGGGGAAAGGGAGATCGAGAGATTTGACCAAGATGAGGAGAGAGATAGAGTTAGTGAAGGAGATATAGATAGATAGAGAGAGAGAGACAGACAGACAGAGACAGAGGTGGAGGATGATTGGGGGGAATTATGACTTATAACAATATAATGGAGAAGAAGAAGAAGAAGAAGAAGGAGAAGAAGAAGGTGATGATGAGGAAGAAGAAAAAAGAAGAAGGAAATTGTAAAATGGGCAGAGAGTAAAACGATGAGGGAGCAAGAGATAGGAGGGACTGATTGAGAAAGGACAGATCAAAGAGAGAAAGAGAGACATAGAGACGTTGATTAATGAACGAATAGAGAGAAGATTGAGGAATATATCGGGCGGGAAAATGGCATGTTATGATTGCTGGTAGATAACAAGTGTAGGCTATCGTTACTCTATCATGGGAGTCATAAAGCATCGAGGTGGAGATGTGATCGAGATGAGGAGAGAGAGAGAGGGAGAGAGAGATAGATAGATAGAGAGAAAGAGAGAGAGAAAGGTTTGACAGTCATCGCAGATTTTAAAAATAACTTTCATGGGATGCAGGTAAGTATCGATGTGTCTCAATATCAGATTGGCGGCTAAGCATCAAAGTAGTTCTCTAAGCGTTTCAAACGTAACGCAAGTAGCTATAGAATGAGTTTTGACAAATCGAACTTGATGAATATGAATATGATAACTTGTCAATATACACCTTTCCAGTTCCAATTAACCATGCTAATTGATCGAATCACTTTGCAGTATATTTGTACCCATGTCTTTGATAACAAAATCGTCTTGTAGCGCACACTCCACTTGGGAGCATTGCAAGCCCGGCGCCATTTTACAGGAGCGCACATGCCAATCTAACCACATTGCAGTTCGCATCCTATAGGGTACCCATTTATACACCTGGGTGGAGAGAAGCAATGTGGATTTGTGAAATACATTGCCTAAAGATCCAATATACTATTATGTACGGCTTGATGCAAACTTAGTTGTTTCTGTTGATGAAAAAGCCGCTAATAAGCAAATAACTACCGTTGGTGAAGGTGATGGGACAAACTATCATTTCCGAGTCGATCTGGAGTAGCTATCTTTCCGAAGCGTAGCTGAGGAAAGATAGCGTATACATTCTGATCGACGAGGAAGTGATAGTTTGCCATCGCCTGAAACCAAAAGGTGATTATTTGCTTTATATTCCCCATCTAAAACAATTTAACTACAAAAAGAAAAGGACGTGTATGCATCTACATAAAAGACACCATGCCCAAATTCACACCAAAAAAGTTTAACAGTTTAACCCAACCCCTATACGGTGCGCGCATGTGTTTGTTTTAATTGCGCTCATTGGTAATGCGCGCTTAATTACGCCTGTTTTAGTGCGCTTTTGAATAATCTTCAGTGAAAGTGCGTTGCCCTTTGTAGATAGTACCTCTATCTTCAGTGAAAGTGTGTTGCACTGTGTAGATAGTAGTACTATCTACACAGTGCAACGAACTTTTTGCTTCTCCCATCAATAATGGGCGAAGTATCTTTCATCACGTGATTTACTTTTGACCAATCGTAGAGCAAGACTCTTAGTATGTGGAATATAATAAAAGTTATTTTCCCCGCTATGAAACAGAACAAAATGTACTTGCGTTCTAATGGAAGATAGTTAATATCCGATTTAACTATTTCAAGAATTACAACTTTGACAGATAAAGAGTACCTTTCATAAATTTTGTTTAATGTTGGGAGCATAATAGTAGATAGGATGTCTTTTTACAGTCAGAAAGGTATTTTATTGTGATCAAAAGTATAAATGTGATAACGCTCTTCTGGCTATTAGCAAAATTCAATGATACCATTCTCTCGCTTCGAAATCGTAAATCTTTTGGGGATTTCGTTAGTAAAAATTAAAACTAACCAGACTATAATGATTTTAAATTAAATAAATATAGATTATCAATGATCACTATCATGTCTTCATCTCTCTAACTTTATTTAACATTTGTTTTGTTTACTCAAAAATGTTTGTAATACCGGAACGATAAAAAGGAACGAAAATTGAAATAATTTCAAATAGAAGGTAACTTTATCCGGCAAAAGCAAAACCAAGGAATCAGTACGTACTGTTAAAACAGTACTGTTTAAAGAGTGTCACATGAATGTCTAGGAAAAAGTATTACCTGGAGGACTTTCTCGAGAATCCTTACGCATTAGGCAAAACATTCGTCTTTTGTTTTCTAGAGCGGTACTGTAATCCTTTACTAGTTTTTAGTATTATTGTTAATAGATAAGCTTTGGTTACAAAATCTCCCGTTCGTCCTTACCCTCGCTCACTTTTGAGCACATGTCTGTGAACAGTGGCGTATTCAGTTATAAGTTAAGAGTGGGGGGGGGGCAAATATTCCCCTGTAAGTGGGGGAGGGTACCTGTGCATGCCCGCGTACCCCAGCTAGGCATCCTGGATGTTGTATCCCCCACCCCTTCCCTAGGTCTTCAAACGGGGGGGGGGGGGGGGGGTGGGGCAGTGGGGTATAGTGGATGACTTCACTCTTTTCTGGTATGTTACTGGCCAGAGATACAAAGAGGTGAATTGAGAATCGGGACTGCCAGCTTTCAATGAGACCGTCCTTTAATAATATAGTTCCCTGTGTGTGCTACTGTTTCTCGGTCATTAGATAACAAACAGGATGTATAGCAAGGAAATATTCATTCTCTTAAAAGCACCCCAAGGCAACCGATAATGCCAAAGAATTATTCTAAATTTGGAGCGCTGTGAAAAAAAAGTACGCAATTATACTCTTATCTATCTGAACAGAAGGCTGAATTGTAGGTCCTAGTGGATTTTTGAAGGGCTTGACCATTTTGCTGTTGAGTGCAAACACATTTTTACTTACCTTTCAACGATTGTCACATTTAACCATAAATACATCTAGATGACCTTTCATTAATGATTGTTACATTCGAATAATTCATGTCATTTTGAAAAAACAAGATAAAGAACTGAAGAAGTGCACGATTTGAGCCTCGAGGGTACGTACATGTATCACTTTGTTTTAATGTATCATGAAAAACACTTAGCAATGTGCTACTAATTGGGTTAATGTAATCTTTAACAAAATAAAATGCATTCATGTACATCTTAATAAAGACCGCATTATGAATACAAAGTAGGTCCATAGCACCGATCAGTCTATAGAAGAAGAAAAACAAACTTGATATGATTCTTTTTAGGAATCGTTGTTCTATTATGTTAACCTTAGAGCATTTTCACATCTCCTTTAGATTTCCAGCTTTGGAAATTAATTGCATCAACTTTCTATTCAAACCAACTCAATAGCTTATGCAATTCATTTTTAAAAGACAGTATATAATTTTATCATCGATTCTGTTATAAAAATGTGCACTTATTTTCTAGGTTTCAGTTAGTAGCGGGATTTGTTTTGCATTCACTGTGCTACAGTATTTTGTCCTTATAGCTCCGAGAGAAATTCACGATTTCGCAATTTCGCAAGATACACATTCTTGCTTTCAATGAGCTGCAATGCCGCATCATGGCTCGAAGACTGTCCCAACGCCCAGCATCTTTACCTTTAAAAGAAGCAAACAGTATGAGAAGACACATCTTCAGCTACCTGTAGACAGTAGATGTTATATCTGTCAGTGCTGCTGACACACGACCAATAAATCTTGTGTCGATAGAGAGAATATAAACATTTTCCTTCGCTGTTTTCATTAGCGGCCGGCGTAACCCCCTACCGAAGAAGATAAACTATCGGCAGCGATGAGCGAGCCGAAATGCGAAGATCCATCACTTCGTTGTAGCTAGGCGTGGGGGACAAGTTAGAATTGAATCTTGATGAAAAGTAAAACGTAGGGACAAAGACGGTTTGCTCTTCTGAGGAGGAATGCCTGATTTTCATGATGATACTACTACATCACGATGTGCCATGCATAAACGTGGTCGTTCTGTATTCGGGAATGTAGAGAAAATAAATTCTGCATATAAAGTGAATGCGTTCATAATTACAGACACGTCCGTACGCTATTTACTGATTGCTTGCTTTCTTTTTAATAAGTATGCTGGTTCTACAGGGATTTTTACGTAGTAACTAGTAACAGTTCTAGGTAAACTTCTTTAATTATATTTTATGTATGAAACGTCCATGAAAAGTTATCTAAATGATTTTAGTCATCACAAATGTCGATGTGACTTCTTTAAAATGGTTTAATATGAACAACTGGTAGCTTTGTGGATAAACCCTTACGTTGAATTCTGCGGCGTCCCCTGCCCCCCTTGGTTTAGAACATGAAGGTTAAAAATGTGGTCAGGGTAATATCAACAGGTGGTGACATTTCCATGGCAATCTTAGTAATCAAAATGGCTAATATATCTGCGAAATACCTTCAACAAAGATTGATGTATTACCCCGGGGTGATGCGCATCAAATTTCATGAGCTTCGATATAGATAAAAATAAGAAGTTTCAAAATAAATTTTATGCAGTTTTTCTTTCATCTAAATTACTGTTGTCATTTTATTCAGCAGACCCGTTGTACAAGTGGTGGTATTCCCATTGCGGTGTTATCATCTGCTATGAGTACGGTGAATTACGCCTTTTTTTAGCCAATATGCCAGTGATTTAGCGTATGGCTTGTACTGTTCATTTTGCATTCACTGTTCTACGATGTGACTCTCACATAGTGCGTCAAAGACAGTGTCAATCGTTGACGCAGTCCAGCGTCAGCAAAATGACACATGGGTCCCGTTTTTATAAATAGTTAGTATCAATCGCAACGTATTTGAGATTGATATCAATCGCAACTATGTACATATTAAGAGATAGGAGACTGCAAACTCCGCGATTGATTGGAGGACTTGTTATTGATTCTGATCAATCGCAAGTCTTTATGAGACAGGGCCCTGGTGTGCACAGCTATTATAGCATCACATGAATAAAGAAGATGTGAGCATCAGGTTGGAAGCACTTTATTACCTCAGCCTCTCTCTCCCAGGTCTCTGAATTCATGATCAATTCTGTCTCGCTTCTGTGTGAAGAACTTGGACAGCTTATAGAGACCGTCCACATTGCCAGAGACAAGCCTGACATGCCTGAGTGGTGTGATTATTGCGTGCAACGTCTTAGTAGACATAACTCTTTACTATTCTGGGTCTTTTAATCGAAGAAGATGATGATAGTTGTTCTGAATTGCATGTTCTGAAGATCACTGAGCCTGTTGTTGACCATTCCTACAATTCAAATTATATGAGTAATATCAAATCCCATCTATCTCTCTCTGCTCCTACTCCCTCCTCTCTTTCTCTCTCTCTCTCTCTCTCTCTGCCTCTGCCCCCTCTCCCCTAGTCTCTCCATTCTGCCCTCCAGTTCTTGGTCCTCCCCCCGCTCTGTGTGTTACCTTTATCTCCATTTCGCAGTCTCAATTTACTTTCTTGGCATTTCTGTATTTCCAATATTTGCATCATAATGAAAATAGGTCAGTCACCAATACAGTCATCTACAATAAATGTAGGCCTCTTCACACAGTGTCTTGCTGTCTGTTGAATAAATACATGGATGAAATAGGTGTAGATGGGTACCCAGAATCTCTATTCAGCGGCAGAGGGATTAATAATTAATCCACATGAATGCCTTTACCTCTCTTGACGTGAATGTGATTTAAAGTCAACGATATGATGGGCATCATGCAATACAAGGTTAGGAAAGGTTAGGAAAGGCTGACTGACTGATTATTAGTTTGAGGGCTGTTTTTGTTCTAGTTTATGCTTTAGTGTTCTCCCTATTATACTAATAGGGGATTTAAAAAAATGATTTGCCACATTATTTATTTATTGAATATAACAACAGAAAGCATGTAAAAGAAACATTTGTGCCTAGGCTACTACCTGAACAGACAGGAGACGGGACAGTACGAGAACTCAGAACTCACAATCAACACTTGACATAACACTGAATGGGATAAAGCCAGTATTGTGGGCTTTGAATCTACATGGACTAACTGACCAAGGTATAGAAAAACTCGAAATTAAAAATCTACATTCATGTTTAGAATTCTGAGACCATGAAAAAGTACGTTGCGGCAAAATGGAAATACACTTATCCAGGGCCTTCCCCAGCCTAATAGCCTGGCCCTGAAATCTTCACGACGAATCAATTTCAGCTGAAACCAAATATCCAAAGATCGTTATAAACTGTTTGCAAATGATGCTACCCTGTCGCCTTGGCGTTTTGTATTTTTGCACTGATGTGAGCGAAGGGAATGCCCTTTGTAAGTTGAAATACATGTCCCTTCTTTAGGCCTGTTCTGAATAACCTCAAATCATTTAGTTCACGATGGCGGTGTACCGCTAACATAAATATCTTATAAGGAACAACAACGATGCTGTTAAAGAAGCAAACTCTCTATCATTTTGTTCAATACATAAATACTGATTTTGTTTTTGTTTGTTACTGGTTATTATTAACTTATGTATGATGGCTTATATATCAATATTATGAAATGTATTAATGTATGATAGAAGTATATGCCGACATCGTAAAAGCGGCGCTAGACTGAACTCCAATATTGGGTACACTGTGAAAAGGATGGGCAATATTTTGGCCAGTGATATTGGTAAACGTAAATAGATTACTTCACACGTGCATAATTGTTTCGTATTTTGACCAAAATTTGGGTTAAGATATGACCCTTCAACTGCCCGACTACGGTAGCCCACATGTTGGGAAAATCTTGACCAGCTGTTGGGCAAAATACGAAATTATTACATAGTAGATGGTTCGGTTGACTCTTGGCACAACGTTGGGCAAAGTGTTGGAAGATATTGCCCAACCTTTTCACAGTGTACGATTTTAATTTCTAGCTGCACATTACCACTTTTGCAATTCTTTTAATGGTGCTTCGCTATAAACATAGGGGCAAAGTTTGCGCCTCGGTGCGACCTAGTATCCAAATCAGGTTCAGGGTTGTCTCGATGTCTGTTTCCATCAATGAAAATATTCATTTGTTTGTCTACCAGTAATCACATCCACCGCTCTCAAGCTTGATATCTTATTATGTTCCTTAACCTCTTTATACAAGTCATGAACCCTTATTTGGCACCCCCACGCACCGCGTCCTCAGTCAATTACTTTGAAATGGGTTTTTATAATGGCTCCTAAAAGGGACCGCTAGCTGATTTCCAATTCCTCGCCGCACCCATTATACTGCATTAGGATAGAATGCGAGTGGGAGAAAGAAGCGGGAAATGGACAGAGATTGCAAGAAAGAGGTAGACATCATTAACAATTTTGAAGTGAAGGAATGGTTTTCAAAGAAATATCAATGCAGTGATGGCCCTATTCATGCTTGTTGGCCGATGCATATGAGGCGCCCTTTAGGTTGTGTTATTACCTACGCTAATCAAACCGATTAAGGCATTTAGCCAATGGGACAGAATTTCAACGCAATCTTTGCACTGTACACTTTGCGTTTACTTTTTGTACGACGATATCACTTTCACACGGTGCGTCATGATCTGCGCCAGTCGTTGACGCAGCCTTGCGTCGGATAATGACGTCACGTATACAGCGCATTACGCCGAATTGAATTGAGGCATGCGTGAAACATTGGATTTTAAGATTGAATTCGTCAAAGAATTGTCCTTTTTGAATTGATAGACTAATATCGATGCAATATTGATTGTTTTTGCATTTAATTCTAATGAAGGTAAAAACTATAACACACTATTTAGAATTAAGAACATAAATGATGTTTTTCATTTGAGAAATTAGGAAAAAGCTGGTTGATAACCTTGAACTAGCAATTAGGACTATTAACCGTTAGTCCCTTTCATCCAGGAAAATACTATTTTGCATCTGCAAGAGGGATGTCATTCTCCAGTGACGTCCGGGATGAAGAGGGTGGTAAGATGATCTTTCACTTTCTGCATTAATCCATTCAATCCAGGAAAGTGGTTTAAATGTACTGTGACTAGAGCAATCTATATATATCATGACTTGCATCTTGAATACGGCTAGGATAAAGCGATGGTACGTCACCTAACCATACGGAATCGAAAAGACTGAATGCTGGGAAATTCAGTCGTAGAATATTACCAGTTCTTTTAGGTACTGCTTTTAGGTGATAATCCATTTTGGAACGTGTAAGGGCATTTTAAATTCGTAGTCATTAATTTTGTAGTGGCTTTTCTATATGCATCCCATATTCTTAAAAGTGCCCCTGTCCCCCCTTTCAATGCAATCTCATCCACGAGCTGCAATTTTGCCCAAAACTTTTCCCAAACTGTGCATTACCTTTAGCAAAGAGCGTCACTCCCTTGTTCACTTTTAAAAAAGGCACCTCAATAGGCGACTGAATAAATACGCCTAATCTTGATTCAATAAGCAACTTTAGATTCTATGTATAAGCGCTCGATGTGGGCTGGTGGTGGGAAGGGGGTGAGGGGGGGGGGGGGGCTGCAGCCATCACACTTCAGGCAGCCGTTACATTATACTTGGCAAGCGAGGTAATATTTTTGTAATCTTGGTATCATATCTAATATTATTATTTTGAAGACGATCTGCGAAATGCATTAAAGTGTCAACATTTTTGCACGCTCTGCTCACAAAATGTGAAAGGTAAGAAAACTGATATTTAGGCGAGAAACAGGTCCGGAGAAACATTTCCCATTTTATAGATAACTTTGATCTTTCAGTGTTAGGCATTCAATATGAAACTATAGTATTCCCTTTGAGTAGTGTGTAAAGTTTTATATTCAGAATGTGCTTTTTAATGATAATTATTAGGTACAAACGCTCTAGGATAACGAAGCATCTAAATCATGAGGTAGATGAGAAGGCAGATAGCGACTGTAACTTGTCACTGCCATTTTGCATTATGAAGTAAATCACTAATATAGAAGCATCCTACAGGAAGCGAAAACGAAAAGTTCAGGGTTGAAATCTTACATCCTGCACCCTTATAGGTGCACATTTGCACCTCTTGGGCTTCAATGTTGCACTCCTTTTATAGAGAGTCTTTTATATCTTTTAAGGGTAAGTTTTTCTTCGTATCTCGGGTTTATGCTACTTTACTGTTTGGGGTACAACTGTTTTCAAATTTAGTTTTGTTAGTTTGTATAACCATTCAAAACGCTGATAAAATGTATCCATTTTAGTAGGTGCAGGCCGATGTGTTATAGGCACAATGTATACATTTCATACTTCAATTCTAAAAACTGGTCTGTTTTTTTTTCTCCACAGTTTATCTTCTTCTTTAAAGTGATCTAAAGTCCTGCTAGTCATTTCTTTAAAAAAAATCTTGCAATTGGCGATATATGCCAATGTTTGATAACATTTCGATGACTCGCCTTCATTTTCTTAAACCATCTCCCAAGGCGAAACCAAATTCATGCTATCTGAAATCCAAAGAAACCGAACCAGCAGGTGTTAGTTCCTATCTACTTCAGATAAACGATTCAACCGCGGTGCGTCGCATTCCCAGCAAGCTTGAATGACAAACACCCAAGGTCATTCTATTCTCGCGGGCGCCAACTTGCGGATTTGCGCCGTACGTGTCCGTGTATTTAGCGGCTGCCACTCACACCAAACTATCCATGGCTTTCACTACAGCTCGCTGGCCCGCGGCCCTAACTTAACCTCCGCAACTATTATTGTGTGTGGTAATGTTTCTCCAAATATTTTCTTATCAAAGTGGAGAGGAGGACGTATGAGGATAAAAATTCGTGACGAATTCGGGAAGAGGGGGGAAAGGGAGGGGTGCTTGCGGTTCCGTTAATGGTGTTGCCTCCGGTATTCGTACGTCTCTGGCAATTGACGTAGGTTGGAAAATATAAACGTGTCTATGGTGGAATTCACTTCGCGAAGCAGCCCTGGAAAAGCATTAGTATAAGTAAGAAAGTAATAGGATCAAATATAGTAACCGATCGATCGTGCCTTGAGGTACTCGTTAAGAAGCGATAATAATGATTAATCTTGTAAAGGAACAGTCAGGGCTTTTAAAAACTAACAGGTTTACAAGCGTTAAATGAATATTACAATCAAAAGCGTGATAAGCTATCGCATTTATAATTGGGGTTTTGCAACCCCCCTCCAAGAAAGCGTTCTCTCTCTCTCTCTCTCTCTTTCTCCCCCCTCTCTCTATCTATATTTCTCTCTCTCTCTCTCTCTCTCTCTTTCCTCTTCCTCTCTTCCACCCTCTTAGTTAGTAAGAGCGCTATATAAATGACTTTATTGTATTGTATTGTATTGTATCCTCATTGAACGCCAGACTACCTCCCATCATTATTCAAACCCTGGGCTCTCTTTCCAATGATCTTCATATTAAGAATCTCCATTCTATGCTCTTTCTGCCCTTCTGTCCCTTGTCACTCTCTGTCTTTCCACCTCTTTCCTATATTGTATCTATTATCTTCCTTGGTATCTCAACTATCCCACATCCAATACCTTTTTCCTCTCTTTTCACCTCCCTTACTTTCCAAACTATCTCTCGGTCTCTTCTCCATTATACTCATCCTTTCCATTTTGTTCTCTTTATCGATCAATGTCTTTCATTCTCTCTCACCCTTTCTCCCTCCTTCTTTCTCTCCCCTTCTCTCCCTTTATATCGCTCTCTCTCTCTCTCTCTCTCTCTACCTCTGTCTCTCTCTCTGTCTCCCTCTGTCTCTCTCTCTCTCTCTCTATCCTACTCTTTTCCATCTACTCAACTTGTTGCATCATTTCCAATGATCTTCATATTAAGAATCTCCATCCAATCCAATGCTGTTTCTGTCCCTCTGTCCCTTTTCACTCTCCGTCTTTCCTCCTCTTTCCTATATTGTAACTCTGATCTTCCTTGGTATCTCATTATTATCTCGCCTCCAATACTGTTTCCCTCTCTTTTCATCCCCTTTATTTTCCGAACTATCTCTCGTTCTCTTCTTCATTATACTCATTCTTTCCATTTTATTCTCTTTATCAATGTCTTTCTTTATTTCTCACCCTTTCTCCCTTTTCTTTCTCTCCCCTTCTCTCCCTCTCTCTTTCTCTCTCTCCCCCTCTCTCTCTCTCTCTCTCTCTCTCTCTCTATATATATATATCTCTATCTCCTACTCTTTTCTATCTTCTCAACTTGTCTCCTCCTTTCTCTCGCTCACCGCCTATCTCTCTGCTCTGCCCTCTTTTTCTTCACCATGTCTTCGTCTCTATATACGATCGATCGCTTTTCAACTAGCCCCATGCGACAACAGGTGGGCAGCAGACTTTCACATCCAAACAAATAACCGCTTAAAATCTGATTGTGGTAAGAGTTAGATTATGTCTTTTGCTTCTAGTACCGTTTCTGCCCCCCCCCCTCCCACCTCCCGGATTTGTCCATGTAAACTCACAATCATTTAAATTTGATCTTTGTACTGGTTAAACTATATCTTTTTGCTTGTTGTATTGCGTCTCCCTTTGTCAAACGTTTACATCCAAATTTGAGCTTGTATCTGCTTTCCTTTTTTTTTTTTTTTTTTCTTCCAAACTTTCCATGTGAAGCACATTCCCGCCTGAAATCGGATCTTGTTAAACGTGATAAATAGGAGGAGTAGATCAGCTGCTATTAATTTTGTAGCACTTTTTTCCCTACTTTATCAATCATTTTTTGTTCATCAAAACGGACGTATATTTTGTGCCCCATCTTTCATGTCTTTCTCTCCTCACGTTCCTAAATACTATTTTTATTTTGCCAAAATTTCGCATTTTAACGCATGCTAGAAGTTGCCCTAAATTTGATCTATACAAATTGCTAGATCAGAAAAAAACTTATATTTCTGTCACCATTTCTTTAGATGCAAAACGGTCAAATCAAAGCGTACGTTCGTCACAACTCCGATCTTTACAAATGGGTCATTTTTTAAAATATAAATCATGTAAATAAAAAAAAATACATATATCACAGGGGTAGCATGGGGAACTGATTGCAAAGAGGAAATCAACTATCTTGAATATCATCACCATCTATAATGTTAATGCGCCCGTATCCTGTTTTACATGTTGCTTCAAAGTGCAAACAAAAAAAACTGCTAAATGTTAGTCTCGTCAACTTAAAAATTTGATTGAATGGCATAACTAAGTTTCTTAGTGTAAGTTGATAACATACTAAGAGGAACATTTTGATATAAACGAATAGGTAATAGCTTGCTCACTTTATGATAAAGAGCATTTTTTCTCACTTACACGTGATTTCAGAAGCTTCTCACTCGTTTGAAACCGCATCGTTTTGGAGGTCCAAAGTGCATTTACAGGGACTAAAAAGTACAATCTTATGTGACAACGCTACTTGATAGGAATTTGAAAAGGTCACCATTTTGTTCTTCTTAGTGCGTGAGTGAGTGGGTGGGTGGGTGGGAGGTTGGGGTCGTGCCCTTAGGGCTATTCACTTTAATGCACCCTAAGTTGTAGAATCATGCTGAATTGCATTCTTGCCTTCTTATTAAAAATGTGATCCTTTAAAAGTGTCAACAGAGTAAATAGAATATAATTTTCTCACAAGTTTCATTTAAACCACAATTTGTTCTGACGTTGCTCCATGATTTTTCACCCAATAAGGTAATGGGAAATGATAAATACTAAACAGAATAATTACTATTAAACCATAGGCATACAAAACAAAACGATCGCAAAGGCTTTCACGAAATCAATATATGGTAATGTCAAATTAGCCTTATGTGTAAATTGAACATGATTTCTATTGGCTATAAAACAGGGTACAAAAATTGCTCTGATTATTAAGTTGATTTTTAAAGTCTGTGCGATCTTGTATCTTGACTGAAACAACTAAGATTTTGACATTGCACTATGATAGATCTTTTTTAAAGCAATGAGTAACATTTTGTAACTCGTGCAAACTCATGTCAAGAGGAAAATAGTTGATCAGGAACTATTTCAATTTGAAAGGGTCATCGTGGTCCCTAGCTGCGATAAGTGCGATCATTAGGTTCCTTGATGAGTAGTAACTCTTTCATGTAAAAGGGGGCTCCAGTGGCGGATCTAGGGGGGGGGGTTGGGGGGGTTGCAACCCCCCCAAAAAAAAATCCGGGGACCATTTTTTTAAATCTTATCGCAAGAAAACGCCATTTTCACACACAGATTTTCAAAATTTTTCCCTACTGTGGGAGGGGGGACACCCCCCTCCCACACCCTCCCCCCTCGCTCGCTCCGCTCGCTTGGACTCGGTCGCTACGCTCCCTCGCATACCACCCCAACCCCCCCTTTATAAAAAGCTGGATCCGCCCCTGGGCTCTCGGTATGAAAGAATGTGTGCAAAGCCCGTTGTCATTACGGCCACTGGGAGCCATTCAGGAGAGATTCGGTGACGATTTCTTACCGTCCGTTATATTACGCGTGTAGCCTTTTCACGCGTATTAATTCTGTGTCTGAAACTGAGTTGGTGCTTTCCAAGCTAAATCTGTTACCGGACTATCTGATCATCTAGATGATATGGTGTGAAAAGAAGGGGTCTCTGAAGATTAGCTGAAAGAAAATAGTTCATTGTCCTCTGCATGTACTGAGGCGGAGTCATCATTATGCAAAAGAGAGGTTGCAAGCCATGCATATGCTAGTAAACTTTACTTGCATACCTATGGGCCTTTCCTGAAGAGGGGATGTTTGCACAAAAAGAATCACACTAAAGGGGCTTGCATACAGTCAGCAATTGCACCAAGTATGGTCCCGATTATTCCCGAATCGTGCGTGTTTACAAATCGGGATAAAGTTCGTGACCATTCTCGACAATTTTCGACCATTCTAAGTGTGATTCGGGACCATGTTGGGGGGGGGGGGGGGGAGGGAGATTCGGCAAACTTTTTAACATGTTCAAACAATTCCCGATTTATGTCCAGTAGGGTGTGCATATCGGAACGATTTGGGACGATGCGGGACTTTTCTGGATCATTCGGGACCATTCGGGACCATTCGGGACTACTCGGGACCATTTTAGACCGTTCGGGACTTCGGTAGAATGTAGTTGGAGAGTAGAGAGAAGAGAGACGAGGACAAAAAATCGTGGGATTGGGGAATATTGGGGACTATTGAGGACGATTCGGGAATTACTGCGCAATGGTCCAGAATATTCCCGAATGTATACGAATAGTCCCGAAGAGTCCCGAATAGTGCCGTATTGTAACCCCAATGGTCCCCGAATGGTCCCCGAATGGTCCAATGGATTATTTGGGACCATACGGGAACAATTGCTAACTGTATGCTAGCCCCTACGCCCGGATAATAGACTAGGCTATTCACTGCCCCATCCACTCCTGGAAATGTTCACATGCTAGTATTTTGTTGTATAGGTGAGCTCAGAACACGATGTGTAAGAAAATTCTAAAATGTTTTACTGATGCTTCGATCTAATGGCATCTAATTTCGATTAATCCTCCACCCCTTCACCTTTTTGTCCTCCTACCCCTCTCTCTCTCTCTCCCTCTCTTTATCTCTTTCTCTCTCTCTCTCTCTCTCTCTCTCTCTCTCTATTTTCCCTGTCTCTCTCATACACAAACACAAACACGCACGCACACGCAACGCACATATACACACACCCGTACACCCACACTGTTTCTCTTTCATTCTAATCTCTTTCTCTTCCATTTCTTTTGGATTACTTTTTTTCAATTAGTGGACTACACTTTGTAAATATGTTTTACAAAGGTGAGAATTTAGTATCTCACTTTAGTCTCTCCCTCGCAAACTATATTTATACAAAATCACATAATATACTTTTGCTTTTTATGGGTTATATTTAGTTTTTTTTTCTCCCTAATTTGATCACTATAGTATAAGTGAAATACCAACAAATGCAGAGATGTGCGTACTTGAACTAAACTTTTAACAGAAATCGGAGATGCGCACGATATCTTATTTTCAAAATTCGGCTATATTAAACACTTCAAGTGAAGATCAGATAACGTACATTACTTAGATGTTGTAATATTATCTTCTCTAAATAACAATAAAAGCCGGATTGAGTTTTAAAAAAGACCTAGGAAATGCAATAAACTGATTAAGTTCAATAATATCCGGCACGGATGGACTTTAGTATTGTATGGTCAAAAACTTAACAGTATAGATTATACTGTTAGATTTTTATATTTTTATGTGGGCCTACATATAAAACGGATATGAAAGCAAATTCAATATTTCATATCATTTTTTGTGAGAGAGAGAGAGAGAGAGATAGAGAGGGTTGGGGGTTGTGAAACGGGGAGAAGAGATATATTCAGTAAAGAGCACGATGTATTTCAATATACATGATAATATTATATACCTTTATCGTTTGAACAAATTTAATTTGGAAATTAAGGTTAAAATGAATCGTTATGACGTTTTAAACTATAATCATATTATTGTTATTATAAGTAAGCATGTTTGGTGGAAATTGAAGTAATTTTCTTTTTCTTTACTGATGGATCATTACATATTGTATATATCATCAGAAATCTAACGAATAGATACTGTGATGAATGTAAAAATTAAAAGATTATCAGGTTATTTTTACTTTTAACAAATTTACGATCTACATGTACATGTATATACTTGTCGGTAAATAGGAATATTGGTCAATGTATGCATAAATCATAAAGGGTGATTCGGTAGACGCGATTCCTAATCGAAATTCAAAACAAAAAAAATATATTGATCGGCTCGTCCCATGCTCTCAATATAGACATTCCAAAACAGACCAGGATGCAGACATTAGAATAGGGCAGTTTTTAAATATTGAAGGTTCGCCGAAATTTGACACAATTTGAGAGGTTTGCCCTCTACTCCAAAAGACACTTCCCTTCTTTACAATCGATAACTGTTTTTCGGATATGTATCGGTTGCCATGGCGACAGAGTATTGATGACGTAGCCATAGACACAATCGACAAATGTATGTCGTCTGCAAAGCCCGTGGCTAATTGAAACCGTGATTCATATCTTCTATGTAAGGTGCAAATTCAGCTCATTGGATCTCTACTTTCAATAATGAGTTCTCAAGAAGTGTAAAATCGTATGTCAATGTGATCGTTGTGGGGGGGGGGGGGGGGAGGAGAAGAGAGCGAACATGGGCGAAAGAGAATCAGGGAAAGAGAGAATGATGGTGAGAAGGTGTAGAAAAGGGATGTACAGAATTTAGAGAAGCAAGCAATGTCCCACGGCAGATAAAGGGAGAGAAAGAGAGAGCGGGGAGATAGTAAAAAAGGTGGAGATGGAACAGAGAGGGAGAGAGAGAGAGCGAGAGAGAGAGAGAAAAGGGGGGGGGGAGAAGGAGTTTATTGTATTGTTAATAGCCCACTATTGTTTTTTTAACAAGTAGAGAGCAAGCTTTAAATAGGAACCCCCGTCCTCCATTCGGGCCTACGATATTTCAGTGAAGCATTTTTATATTTAGATAAAACTCTCTTAAACACGCCAAAGATAGTATACAATTGTATCGTAACAAAATTCGATTTTCATTCTAGAAAGACTCAAATGTTTAATCACTATTTAAAAGGGCCGACGAGTGAGCGCTTTTTCAAAATGGTAGATTATCACTTTGAACATGCCAGACCCCGATCCAACAGCGTAAAAGTATAGATGGTGATTAAACATATTTTTGTTTTTTAGAGTGCAAGTTTCTAATAAACACTCCCTCATTATGCAGATCATAACGCATTAGAACATGACGCGTTACACTAAATCTACATTCTGTTTACGCTTTTTTTGCGCAGACGATCGATATCAAATGATTTTAAGCCCCCGCCTTTATACCATGTTTACAAAAACTGTGTACCTTAACTCTACTCAGAAGCGATTGATTAATCTTAACGAACGACCATGGGGGTGGATAGTCATGACGGGTTCATTTCTAGTTGATGGGCTGTATTGATGGTTCAATCATTTACGATTGTTTCCACGAAGATGCTGATGATGAGGGCATGATTAAAAACCTAAAAGCATAGTTGTACTTGCACGGGTATACTTTTCCGTAATCACGGCACGCCTAAATTGATCGTTTTATGTCGATACAAAAAGTAAAGTAACGCGTTGCGGTTAGCGCAATGGCTTTTAGTCAACAATAGTGCAATAAACAATAGTGTCCGAGTCGAGGTATGAAAATGGGAAAGTGCACGGATGAGGGTATTGTTTGCGTGGGATGAGTGTACTACGGGCCAAGTGGGTGCCCTTTTATCTCATTAGAGGGAGAATGTCGAGCAGATGACTGTGTCAATGAAAGAGTTATAATTGAAATATGACAACCTATCGGACTTCTACTGCAGAATTGATAGCAGAATATATATTAATGCTCAATCATTAAGTTGTCTCTTGTTCGAGTGACAATGATAATGATCTATAATCATGTATTTCACTTTTTTTTAAAGCAAATCAGATTGATCCACTGATGTCGATGGTTTGGGAAACGGAGAATCGTCGGTTCGCAAACCTAGGAAAGAAAAACCCAATCTGACATACCGCAAGTACACACACACATTCACACACGCACGCACGCACACAAACCGACATACACAAACAAATGCATATGTTCGTGTAACACCCCCCCCCCCCACCCTCGCCCTTTTGCTCAAATTTTGACAAACCAAAATTAAATCTGGAAAAAAAATACTGCCTCCGTTTCTCCTTTGGAAGAGAATTCTGGATCTACTAATTAATTTGAATAAGCATCTTTATAGTTACTATCATTACCAAACTCCATCTTTCTTTTCGTAACTTTATGGATATGTGATAATCTACCGGCTACATCTGAATTCACCTGTTCAAACTAAAAGTATTACAGTGTATATAGCACGTGTTTGAGAGCTCTGGTGAAATCATGGTCATTATGATGGTATATGAAAATGTCATCAACATTAGCTCCGGCATTCTATTAGGTCCCCTTTTCTCTCCTGGGTAGGGAGCGTTAAATGATGGTCAGAGTCTTGCCAAAGCTGTACCATATAAAATTGTCATTGTGTAAAGTATGCAAACCACTCAACAGCGACATCCTATTCTAGATCCTCAACAATTGTTGTTCCTGTCGTAACTTTCATATACTATGTGTGAATCCATTCGCCCCATCTGCAATTCACCTGTTCAAACTAAACGTGGATATATAGCACGTGTTCGAGAGCCCCGGTGAATAGCCTGGTCATTTATTTTACATCGGAAATCTTGACCCACATATAGGGAATATTTAGCTAGGGACAGAGTCCCATCCACTTAAATTTCGAGTGTGCACTTGCAACGTTTGCTACAAGCGAAGTACTCCTGCCTGGGGGAATACGCCCGGAGATTTCTTATGCAAAGTGATTTTCAGATCGAGTCTAAAAATGAACGTTTTTCGATTGCGCTATTTTAAGCAAAATTTAGTGGGGTTCATACTTATTTCATTTCCCCAAGCAAACATGCATGAAGAGATCATGAAATAAAAATGTGGTTTTTTGAAGAGAATGAAAGCACGATTGAGCGGTGAGCACGGGTCGGTAGGTCTTCTCGGTCGCGCTCTTGTCTCGTGCCTTGGTGTGTTTTATTGAGGAGGGGGGAATGGAGCGAAGATAACTCGTGCGTCATTGCCAGAGTCGGCTACCAGCGTGGATGTGAGTTAGTCTACCGTATCTCAACTCGCAGCTTCACTCTTCACTCTTCATTTACCCCAAGTCGATCGGGAAAGGGGGCAAAAACGAAAAAAGGGGAGAAGACGCGAAGAAATAAAAAAAGAACCTGCGGCTATATGCACCGATTTCACTCCGTTTTACTCGTGGTTTGGGATCTGTCTCTTCGAATTCCTTTCATCTATCTGTCTTCACACCCACTTCTTGGAATATTTCTATCGACTTGCGTTTAGAAGCTAATCGATCAGACAGTCCTTTGCAATGCGCCGATGTAGCATCAACACGTCTTCAAACCGGAGCCTTTTTAAGGAGTGGTCCTTGCTTAATCGTTATGCACTCATTTACGCAAATAATATGCCGACTACACACTCTTAAAAGTATTGGGTAAAACTTGGATGCATATTCGTGCCCTTATTTGTAAGGCAAATCAAAATAGTTCTTTAACAAAATCTCCTGATGATTTGCCTTCACAATTATGTTATAATGCATCTACTGAGGTCTGAGGCTTAACAGATTGCACCTTTTTGTATTGTTGATACTGTTAACGTGATAAATTCAGTGTGTTAAATAAAAGGGTTATTCCAAAACTTAAAGAAATAAACCCACCAAACCCTGATACCAAAGGCTGTTTCGAGAATTACGAAGTAGATACATTGAATTATTGTTAACTTCAATCTTTTCTCGTAGTTCATTGAAATACTGCGTAGTTTAGAGGAGGTAAAGGTGTTTGTAGATCTGCATTTGGGGGTAGGACTGATGCCCTCTACGCACTTAAAGGATGCACGCACCTCGACTTACCCACGTAAAAATATTGCCCCTGGCTGGATCGGTGTCTTTGCACTTCTCCGTCTACTTGTAAAGGTGTGGATGCGGAAAGCTGACTGGTACAAAACAACCTCTCTCTCGAGGGCAGCATTTCACACACATTGTTGAACACGTTCGTGTAAAAGACTGTTTTATCATGATAGACTCGATGTCCCCCTGACATCTTCTGTGGCAACCCGAAGCCATCTTCCTGGTCAGCAGTCATACCCCTTTTTTGTCAGATGACGTAACAATGGAGAGCAGCAATGTGTATACAAAGTGAGAATATGAGGCGATTTAAGAGAGAAAGAAGGGGATGAGGGTTAGGGTGGACGAAATATACAATGAACACAGAGGCGGCAATGGATGATAGAGATGCACAGAAAGAGACAGAAAGAGACAGTTACTTATTTTGTATTCCCCTTTGTTCTTCACGGATTGTGCATTTGTAATTTTATTTCTTATTAATTAGCTATCTGACAGAGATAATCATCATCATCATCACGATATTCATTATTGTCGTAGTCATTCGCACTATATCATCAATATTATTTTCATTTTCGTCATCATCATTATCATCATCATCATCATCATTATCATCATCGTTGTCGTCGCTATTCGTACTATATCATGAATATTATTTTCATTTTCGTCATCATCATCGTCATCTTTACCGTCACCATCTTCATCTTCACCATTTTTCAATCATTAAGCATCATCATGATCATCATCATCATTGTCGCCGTCGTCATTATTACCGCCATCACCATTACCATCATTCTCATCAAACTAGTGTAGAACTGTTATCACAACAATGAACATGTCAACACAGCATATTTTGTAATAATAGTTCGTGGCAGTTTTAATTCTTTCCAACATTTAACCATTTACAAAGATACTATATATATATCAATGATTCCGAAACACCAATCAAAGTATTCTAGCTTTTAAGCACCGAATAAATTTAAATTTGTTTTACTTAATTCAATAATTTCAAAAGGTTAATACAAAGATATACACTATAAATCAGATAAATTTGTTTTTTGAAAAATATCAGCTTTAAAACTTTGTTATCTAACTCTCTCTTGAAATGTTCAACGATCCCATACAGAAATATATATCAAAAAAGAAATTAAAATCTGAACTGAAGAGAAACTATATACAGATAATAAAAAATGATGGGAAGGAAATATTCTGTACAGACGTAAGAAGTTATTCTACAAAATAAACACATCGAAATATATTAAATTCAAGTATACATGAACTTACGATCGAATAAAAAGTGACCTTTTGAAATCGTTAAAAGAGCTTTACAACACGAATTCGTTGACAAAATATTCATCAATACATTTGTACTTTTGTGCTTTGTGTACATTCATGTAAAATTGCATTATATACAGTCAACAAATTTACTACACTTGTGCAAACCTTGGAGTTTCTCTTTTGGAAAGACCATGCGGTACAGAACTTGTTTTATACACCAAAAATATATACAAAATATGCTTGATAAAATCATATTACACGAACTTAAATACACTTTCTTTTTCATAAAGACACCAATTAAAAAATACAAATATATATGTGACACACTCTTCTTCATTTCATGATATCTTGGTAGAATAACATCAAATTAATATCGCATTCCCTGTTGTATGCATTTCATCGAAATAGTAGGACAGGACATTGGGTGAAGGGAAAAGGGGACACAGATATAAATCAACGATACATGTCAGACACGTGATTTTCATAGATGAAAAGAGGAGATTCAACGTTTACACCTTCTATTACTATTCTCTAATGCTGCTTTTCTTTCTTAGCTGCATGGACAAAGTACTTCAGTGAAAATATATTGGCAATAATAACAGTATAAGTAGTAGAAAAAGCAGTAGTAGTAGTAGTAGTAGTAGTAGTAGTAGTAGTAGTAGTAGTAGTAGTAGTAGTAGTAGTAGTAATAGTAGTAGTATTTGTTCTCGTATTGTTGCTGTTGACGTATCGAAATATTATAGATTAGCAATTTCACAATAATAGTAGCAGAGCACTGTAGTAGTAGTAATAGAGGTTGTAGCAGTAATAATATTAGGGGAACTTATGCATGTAGTAGTACTAATGATGACGGTAGTAGATGTAGTAGTAGTAGTAGTAGTAGTAGTTGTTGTTTTTGTAGTTATAGTAGTAACAGTAGTGGTGGTAGTAGAATAATTAGTTGTAGTAGAATAGTAATAATAGTCGGAGTAATGATAGTAATAGTAGTAATATTAGTGGGGGTAGTAGAAGAAATAGTTGCAGTAGTAGAAGAAGTAATATAATCGTGATAGTTGTAGTAGTAGTAGTAGTAGTAGTAGTAGTAGTAGTAGTTGCAGCAATGGTAGTAGTACCAGTCATTTCTACTTCTTATACTACTATTTATACAACAACAACTACTTCTACTACCACTACCACCACATGGAAGGTAGTGATATTCAATAGTAATTGTTGTTGTTACTGCTAGTGGTAGCAGTAGTATTAATAGTGTTGATGGAAGTAGAAGTAGAAATAGTGGTAGTGGTAGAAGTTGTAGTAGTATTATTAGTAGTAATAGTGGTAGTAGTAGTTGTCGTATATTTAGTAGAAGTAGTAATATTAGTAGAATTAGTAGTATAATTAGTACTAGTAAAAGTAGTAGTAATAGTAGTAGTAGAAGTAGTAGAAATAGTACTTCTACTACTACTAACTACTAGTAGTACTTTTACTAGTGATAGTAGTATACTACTATCACTAGCAGTAGTAGTAGTAGTAGTAGTAGTAGTAGTAGTAGTAGTAGTAGTAGTAATAGATGCTGTACTAGAAGACGACTACGTAAAATATAAGCTGTTAATAATAGGTCGTCGGGTAGAAGCCTCTGTTTTGTCACCATGGCCTTTGCACAGAGAAAATCAAATTCACCTTCAAATTCAAATACTAGCACCGTCTTTATTTGTTTTTATTTTGGTTAGCTTTGCCTGAAATTTGAGTCGTATGTGCCGATCATCACGTCGTCTGTGATAATGGTAGGCGGATGACGTAGGGCCCAAATCTGCCCTCAACACCAGTGATACGTCTGCTCACTTCGACAGCAATCTTCCCGCCAGAAATGAAATAATTTATTACGATACGTCACCAGTGCTGACGTGTTTTTTGGAGAAAAGCAAATGTCAGCTTGTCTCGCGATCCCTCGTAAATGTGGCAGAGTTCTGCTCATTGAGATGGAGAGAGAAAGAGTGATATAGAGAGAGGGAGAGGGAGATAGGGAGAGAGAGAGAAAGAGAGAGGGAGGGGAGAGAGAGAGAGAGAGAGGGGGAGTTAGAGATACACAGATAGGGAAAAGGTGAGAGAACGAGCGTGCTTATGTGCGCGCATGTGTTTGTGCAATATTAGAGAGGGAAAACGAGAAAGTAAGAGAGAGAGGGTCGTAGTTTGTGTGAAAAACTAAGAAGGACGAGAAAAATGGAGGGTAGTGCGTGTGAAATACATGGGCATTTCAAATAGGATAGGGTTGAGTTCTTGATTGGAGAGCATTAAAGGCATAATGAGGTGGATTAGTAATAGCGAGTAGCGTCATTATGTGAGGCATTGCCCCCGCTTAGAAAGAAAACCCTCGAAAATCGATCACTGCTCGGGGCCCCGGTTAACGGGTTACGCCAAACGCAACATTCGTTCCCATGTTCGAAGTTTGTAGTGGGACAGAGACAAAACAACACCCGAGAGAGAGAGGGAGAGAGAGGGGGAAGAGAGAGCAAGAGAGAGAGAGAGAGAGAGGGAGAGAGAGAGAGAAAAAAACCCAGAGTAAGCTTAAGTCAGTATGGAAGGAACAGGAGTGGAAGACACACACACAGACCGAGATCAAAATGCGAATTAGACACAGGTAGTAAAGAGAAGAAAAAAGAAGAAGTATGAGCAAGGAAGAATTAGCTAACCACAAAGTACAATCAGAAATTAGGAAGCGGGCTTGTCATTAAGATAAAAGACATTTAATGAAGAGAGAGAATGAGAGAGGGTAAAAAGAGAAAGAAGAAGAAATTGAAGAAGAAGATTAAAAAAGAACAGAGGAAGAGAAGTTGTGTCGGCACCGTGCCTTACGAGCTTGAAGAAAAAAACAGTGATAAATAATTTATAAAAACAAAAAATAAAGAGAATGTGACAGGAAAGCGGATGAGGGGTTTATGGGTAGAACTGAAAACGTGAGAGAAAAAGAAGCTTGAAAACGTGCCGCATAAAGTGATAATAATGGGAGCAGAATCGTTGAGAAGCGTTAGAGCACTTGTGTCATGCTGCAGAGTTTTACATTTCACTTTTAAAACACACATGCTTTCAAACTCTCAAGATAACCCGCAGAATCCGTGCCTCGATTGCAGATCAAGTCGTACTTCTCTTTGTTATTTTCACCCCTTTTCTCAAGAAAACATGCGCATGTTCACTCCGAGTGGAGCCTATAGACATTAGCTTTTATATGATTACCTCCACCTTCTTTCTTTATCTCTCCCTTCCCGTGCCTCAAGACATTTCTGATTTCTGCATGTGCATTTGGGTTTTTACCAATTTGAAGCTTAATAATAGTGTATTTCTATATACCGCTTAGAGACTTCGGTGGAAAGCGCTTCATAAGTACCGTTTTATTATTATCTTTATTATTTACTGTTATATCTTATTTATTTAGTCATTGTTTTTAATTTCGTTAACTCTCTCACTCTTGATTATATGCATATACCTAATAGCCGCCAAGAGTGCATTGAAAAAAGCTGCTTATAAAGTGTTTTTTTTTAAAGTATTCATCTACATGTACATATTATGTCTACTACACTGTCTCGTGTCCAACTTTCCAACCCATACCAGAGTTTGAAGACTAAGATGTAACAGAAAAGAGGTTAACTACTGTTCGACGTCACAGCTTGTGTTTACAACATATTTGAGTCTACATTTTCAAAAATTCTCTCTCGTTTTTTGCACCAAAGTATGCACACATCTTACCTAATTGCTACTTTTCCTGACTCTCTCTCTCCCTCTCTCTCTCTCTACTTGTTTTTCGTTTCTAGAGACAGATTCAAGATGGTAATAGCACCCTCCCTGCCGTTGGCGACACGTCTGAGACTAGACGATGGTTTTAGCATCTGCAGATACTTTGACAAGAAATTGAAGATGCAAATGACAACCCTTGCTCTGGCTGGAAAGAGAATGTGTGCCTCTGATGGGAGGAAAGGGGTCTGGATGAGGTAACTGACAAAATACATTTGAACAAGTAGTTGTGTGTGCTGTAGGGCAAAGAAGAGAATACCTGCTTTAACTAGTTCATGGAAATGGATGATTATTAAACTTTGGTCGATTTTCTCTTGGAAATTTAAGTTTTAAAACAACAAACCGCTTATATCTTTGGGAAATATTATTCTAGATTCGAAAGTATATTTATACATTGCCTATGTTCGGGAGCGTTTGTAGTGTTTAGGTTCAAACACTGACAGAAACTGTGAAAAAGATGAGAACACTTTACCTCTCAAATGAATGTCAGAAATGACAGGAATCAACTAATGCATTCAAAAGATTGACTTATCAACATACAGCATGGAAATTGCAACAATGGTTATAATTGCGTCGGAGAAAGTTCGAACAAGCGTTAGGTCTTTTTAAGATAAGGATGCTAACAGAAGGATATGTTTACGTTTTCTGACATCAAAGCTGAGTCAAAGACAATTTCTTACACGCCATAAACTGCTCGGAATGCTATATTTTTCATTTTCGTAGTATTCGTTGCTATATCTGATATTCCTCGGGCAAATTATGTCTCACATTTAAGACATGTATGCATGCACTTTTGGGGTGGGTTATGAAGTAAAAGGTAGTCCGTTCCTCTCCCTTTAATATCATGCCAGCATTATTACGCCATAAATGCTGTGAAAGCTATCGTGTCGATTAGTTTCCCTGATCGTGCACATAAAACTCCTGTATATACGATCATTCGAGCTGATGAGGCGACAGGTCTGTCTGCTTCTGGTTCATGGCAATTGTAATAGAAAAGATAATCCACTTTTATTACCAATTATTATAAATATCAGACCACGCACCCAATAATTTGACTTACAATCAATCATAAAATTATGTTACCTCTGTAACAGCTACAAACGAGTTGTATATATTTAAGACATGAAATTGATTGTAAGTTGATTTCATTGATTGTAAAGATACGATTGCGGGAAAAGGATACGAATATTAGGGGGATATTACAATCAATACGTTTAATGTGGTTACACTTACAGGGCCCAGTTTTGGAAAACCCGAACGAAAAGGTGATTTACTAATTAGGTTATAAATTATTACAAGGAGAACATGCACAACAGGTGCCCTTGGTTTCTAAGCTATTATTTTCCATTATTTAATCAGAACAAAATGTGTAGGATAAAACTCTTTCTTCGAAAATGTCGTAATCGCTTGCTGGATTATTTCCCGTACCCTTTTTATTGAGGCTTTCAAACTGCAAGCATTGCAAGTTAGAACCGCCATACACGATCATGTATTTTCGAGACAGCATCGTGCAACACCGTTTTAACTGCAATGATAGTACATACAAGCAGAGGGCTTCGTTATGAATTGATCACTCCCGTGTATGTAGTTAGCCTAATGAAAAGGCGCTCTCTTCATATGCGTTCTTCCCAGAAATAGACCTATGAGTCATGTGCAACTAAACGACCCGTTAATCATTTTAATCGAACCAATCACCAATCTCGTGTTCTGAATTTCGGGATGTGTTTTTTTTCTTCCTAAAAGGGATTGACCATAAATAGAACGCCCCTTTTTCTCGTGAAATGTTATGAGATTCTCTAGCCCCTCATTTGAATGCAAATGAGCTCTTGACAATTATTGTGCTCTTAGCAAAATCATGAAATTACCTGAATCACCCACAATTACTGATGTACACTGTACATCATTTGGCTCAAAGAGATAGATGCATATTAATGCCCACGTAAAAAGTGATAGTTACTGATAGAATGGTATCTGTCCCATTGTGAGTTACTAAAACGATAAACAGTATTACATTGTTAAAAGGCACAACATAAATTTTGTTTTGTCTAATGAGACCATGCGTCAACAAAGGAGCAACGTAGTCGGTTCGCGACAAAGTGGAATAAGCCATTTTCCCTCGAGCGTTTTTATGTTTGTACATATTATAACATATTTGCTTGTCAACCATCCGTAAAATCATATAACGTTATTGTGAGCTTCCCAAAAAGCTTTGGATTATACTACCCTAGCTTTAGCTTCGTCGACCTTTTTCAGCATACATTGTATTTTAAGGCCTACCGATGCATGTCAGGTATCCACTTTCTACACCTGGGTTCCGAGTGGACAAATAAAAGACGTCGGTTTTGTGACTGGGACTCGAACCCCGTACCTTGTGGTCAACAATCCAGCGACCAATCCATTACACCATATGCATCCTCCTAAGCTTTTAATATTCGTCACACGTTCAAAGTAACGTTAGGATGAAACATAGACTAATTCGATTATCTGTATGTTTGTGTGTGTGGGTGGGGGGCGGTCCCGAAACCCTTAATTTTCTCAAACTCTTCGATTTCGCAAATCGACAGACAGTGGTCGCAAAAAGGTCACCTGGATTACGTTTCTTTGCTACGTGCGAAATTTTGCGAGTAAATCTGAAAATTGAATTCGTTTGGACAAGGAAGAAGAAGGAGAAAAGATCAATGCATTTCATGCTGCGACCAGGCTTTCTTACCTTCGAGCATAGTTTGCAGAAATAATTAGTGAGGGGAGAAAAACCTCTTTGCATGTTGCAAATAATGATGGAACCGCCATAGGCTATAGGTGCCTGGTGAATATTAAAGCAATCCTATCTGTTGCAAGAAAAAAGTGCTATGTAGCTATGCGTTGAATGTGTCAAGAATATTCTTCAACTTTACTACGAGCAGCGTTAAATTATCCTATAATACAAATATCCTGCTCTCTCTATCTCGACACCAAAAGTACATAACTATGAAAGAACAAGACATTGTTTGATAGAGAACTGAACATCGGTGCTAATTAACTACCTCTATAAATCGCAACAATGTTCAATCATTTTTGTCTCCCTGTTGTTTATACCCATTTCTATAAATGACATGATGACCTTATTCACACCAGATATTTTGCTGAATCGACATCATGTTACAAAAGCTTACGGATGTTTTACCTGGTGAAATTATAGCTTACATGTTTAATTTCATAGATCACATTAAAAAAATGATTGGTTTATTATTTAGGCTACAAATAGCCTACTAAGCTAGTAGGACATTATCCATCTTCTCTTGCTTCTATCTTTTAGCTTCTTCGTCCTCTTGTTAGTATCTTTTCCTGTTTTGCCACCCCTCATCATACCCCATCATCTGGTTCATCTCTCTCATTTTTCATCGTTCCCATAACGTTGCTCATGTAATGTTTGTCATTGTCTGTCATATTATTTGATTGCACCATTAATCACACCTTGCTGTGATGATTAAAAACATTCATTAGAACTAACAAGTTTACCCCGCGGGCACTCGCACATCCATAACCCCGACCTGCAAACGAAATCTCGTTAGCTATACCGATCGAATCCCCTTAGCATGTACGCCGCTAATTAATCGACTTAAATAAGGCTCACGCATATTTTTAATTAGCAAGCTTGGACCTGGACAGCGTTCAAGTGTAGGCTTGCTCATCTAGCCCGCCATCTTCTATTACCGGTTACTCGAGATGAAGAATCAATCTAAAATGCTAATCAAGACGGATGTAATTTTAATGAGTATTTGGGTTGTTAATTAGAAAGTGTTATACCAGCAGCCATAGGATATAATCTGTTACTTCGCAAGGTATTCATACCATGACTAGATTACCCCGATTCGGTCGCACCAAATTGATATCTCAACCACACTTCGAGGTGGAGTTGAGTGTGTGGGTGGGATGCAGGGGAGTAACCACTGATCCAACAAGCCTACATGCCAGGCAAAGTGATATCGACAATGAAGTTTGATAACCACATTTCATTACACGCAAAAGACAGAGCAAATACCGCTCTAATTATTACGAACTTCGCATCCATCCAGACCCAACTCTAACTCATCAATCTATTCCCCGGGTTGGTTGCAATGAAGGCCTGTATAATGTATCGTTTTCATTAAGGGGGCAAATTAGAATTAAATTACCAGTCGCCATGTTTGATCCGGGGCTACATGAAAATGAGGGTAACCAGAATGTCACAGATTTGAGTGCGAACACGGGCGGAGCTTTTGGAATAATTGGCTGATAAAGAGCAGAGTTGTCGATGGAGAATGGGAGCAGTTGTCCTAAATATTCACGAGTTTGACTTCGTTTTCTATGCAGTATATCATACCGATCACTAGGTTGCCCCACCCCCTTTCTTAGAAAAAGGGTTGACCCCCCCCCCCCCCCCCAAAAAAAAAAAAAAAAAAATAGTCGTTCCCTTATCATGTTTAATAAGCTCGAACAATTGTTATTATAACTTACACGTAAATCTAAATTCATATTATATTAAATGTATTCGGGATTTTGAGATACAGTATTTCACAGTTGTCAAAACACCGTGTTAGTAGAGTTTTGTGTTACATACTATGAGATAAACACACAATTGTTCTACTGTATACACCACAGTATAACCAGAGAATGGATTTACGAAGCCTTAGCTAAGTCAAAATACAAGTTTTAATATGTGACCACCTGTGGCCTTAGGCAAAATTAAAAGGTGAACATTATAAATGATCACAGACTTGATTCCCAACGTTTCCACAGTTTTGGCCATGTCAAAACAGTGTTTACACTCTTTCATAATGTGTAGCACACTGTGGTCCCAGAGAGAATAATATAGTATGTACACCACAGTTTGACTACGAGTGATATTAGAGCACTCCCACAGTGTCAAAACAGTGTTTACATTCTTTTATAATGTGTAACACACTGTGGTCTCAGAGAGAAGTAGACTATGTACACCACAGTTGGACTATGAGCGATATCAAAGTGCTTCCACAGTGTCAACCACAGTCTTTTCATAAAGCGCTTCACGCTATGGTCCCAGAAATAGGCATCAAGTGTACACACCACAGTGTATCACCGGCAGGAATTTAACGCTTTCGTAATTAAATTTCGACTATACGAATAGGTAGTGTTCACAGTAATTCCGCACCATTTAACACTGGACACATTTTCATTCTCATAAGTGCATTTCAAGGATGCCCTATTATACAACAAATCTGTGAATTTAATGATCAGGTTTCAACAATGTAAAGGTAAAAATTTGATTTTATTTCTAAATTCCTCGCACGGCTCTAAAATCTGAAATAAACATTATTATGGATCCCTCGAGTCTTCAAATGCTTCAAATCGTCATGTCAATATAATGTTTTCACGACGAAGTGATTTCTCTGGTGTTGCAGAATTCTGGTGCTGAAATTACATATCCCTCTGCATCAAATGCGTATTTTCTAACAGTTTAGTTTAATTTAAAGAATTTATCTTTCAAAGAATATGAATTTCGTACATTTCCTGCAAAACCGATTCGTGTACATCAGACACCGTATTTGAAGATTTTGTTATGAAGAATTTGGCGGAAAATCATCCGGCAGTTGTCTGACTTACTGATGTCAGAACAATGAATATTACACAGGGACATATACCATACTATACGAACCTCAATTCAATCTTTCTTTAAGTACTCAAATATGACGAATGGTTAGAATTTAAGCACACATTGATAGACCCCATACCCACTTTTTCTTCCATTATTCCTAGATTTACGCATCAACACAAATTTCGCTGGGGTGCATTATCAACCAAGCCACTTGAACTCTCAGAGACTTTCTGCGTGCAGGTGGCAGCAAACGGCATGTGATCGAAAGCTTTAAGCTATTTCAAATCGATCACACGAAGCCCTGGGCTCACTCCGAATCGCTTAGAACTTCGATGCAAAGCATGCATGCATATACCATGAAGGTTCTCGTGAAGTTCCTGACTATTTTTATCCTTTACCCGAGGCAGGGGGTATTGGAGTTCAAGTACATTCCCCCCTTTCCCGTTTATCAAGATATTAAATTATTCTCCTCGGCTGGCCGGTATGATGGGTAAGTCCTTTTCTGTTTCTGATCAATAGTAATGGCGCTTATATCACTTGAGTGATTGCCACTATGGCTTCACCTGGGGGACCTCTACAAGTTCAAAGTTTCAGGGTCAAGAGCAGTATGATATAAATGAAGAGAGAGAGGGTGGTATATAATACACTATTATCTTAGCGTGACGCATATTTGTTTTGAAAGGTTAATATCGTTACATTACATAAACAGGACCAACAAATCATCTGTTATATGCATTCCATTACATAACGTATCAATAAGAGGTACGTAAATGAACATTATCTGTCGCCAATTCAAACAAGAACTTCACATTTACCATCCGAGCAGAGTATACTGTATTATTCATAAATGGCTTTAGCGCTTGTATACGTGAAAATAGTCGTTAAAACCGAATGTTTATAATATTATGTGGAGGTAGTACTGGGGCTCTACCATCGAAAAAACACCATAATAGCATTCAAGGCTTGGCTTTCAACATGGACGATGACGATATTACAGTAAGCGCAGCAGTATATAGTATCATTAATAATTGTAGTGATAGTAGTAGTAGTAGTAGTTCGAGTAGTTGTAGCAATAGTAATGTAAACACTAGCAGCAGTAGTAGTAGTAATGAAAGCGGTAGTGGTGGTGGCAGTTGTGGTAGTAGTAGTATAAGTAGAAGTAATAATATTAGAAGTACTAGTAGTGGTAATATTAGCAGCAGCAGAAGTATTATTAGTAGCCTGGTAGTGGTAGTGGTAGTAGTAGCAGAAGAAGTAGTAGTAATAGTGGTGGTGGTGGTGGTAGTAGTAGTAGTAGTAGTAGTAGTAGTACTAGTAGTAGTAGTAGTAGTAATATTATAAATAATAATAGTAGTAGTAGTAGAAGTAGAAGTAGTAGTCGTAGCAGTAGAAGCAGGGGAGGAGGAGGAGATGGAAGAGGGGAAGGAGAAAGAGGGGAAGGGGGATTAATAGCAGTAGTATTCATGGTAGTGGTTGTGATGGTGATAATTGAAATACCCAAGAAGAAACGTTCTACCATTCAACGTAAATGACATGTTCAAGATAAATTTTAGAAAAAGGAAAGAACGTGGAATGGGTAGGGCAATGTCTTACTCTTTTTCAATGAATATATAGTCATTTGTTTCCATGTCTATGCATATATCCCAGATACTAAGTCAATGAAATTGACGCAATGTTGCTTTTGTTCGACAGATACATGAACGAAAAGTTTTTTTTAAAGCGATATTTACAGCAGATGTGCCTCCAAAGCGCATACAAAATATCATTTCTCTCACAAAGGTCGTATTTGACCTGAACTATAACACTATAGAAATTCAATATTGAATCAACGTTCTAAAAGGCCAAAGAGCGATCGCGTTTTCAGGTATGTTTTTCCTCAAAATTTATAATTCTGGATTCAACACTATAATAGGTCCATCCATCAATTTAAAATGTTTAATCTACCCTTTTGGACGTCTTTCATTCTGTAGCCCTTTTGGTATTTGGATTTAAACTTGAAGTGTGTAGTGTATCATAATCCATGTGCGCAACACTCAGTAACTTCATGTAAAACTGTCGTTAGAAAAAGTTCATGGCAATATTTTCCTCTAAACATAAAAACCTTTACTCTCAACAAAATCAAATCGGAAACAATTTACTAACATCTTATAATAATTTATGTAGTTCATCTGCTATCCATATAAATGTAATATTCCTCATGTTAATAATAACTCCGAATTATTTTACAATGGTACTAAATATGCATGATTTATAGAACACACTTCCAAATATTCAACAGACTTTTTAGAAGAATACTATCTTTGCTGGTTATGCAAAGGCAAAATAAAAACATGCAGAAAGATAATGATATTTCTCAAAATCTATATATTCCGCGACATGTAACAAGTCAAGACTATCAAAAACATAAATATAAAAACATTTGCTTACATTTTATATCTGAAAAATATTGGTATAATGTTTGTTTTTCTTCAAATCACCGAAGATAAATGTAAAGTAAAAACGATTTACAATGGTCCCATGTAACAAGAAATTAGAACGATATAATACACGTATACTAGACTACACTTGATATTTTAAAAATCATTTTGACGATTTACCATCTTTAAAGACGGCTGGCTTACTCTATGGTTTTACTTAATATGAGCCGATATATATGAACGTTTTATTTATAACTGTATGATTTAAAAGGTATCAATTTGTACTTTTATCTGAAAGATCATGAAATATTCCTAAAGAAGGAACAGAGTAACAAATGAAACACTTTTACGAACAGTTTGCAAAAGCATACCCTAGTTCACATTTTCGAGGTAAAAAGTAACGATCTTTATATATCCATACATTCATAAATACAGTATATATACCTCTAATTCAAAGAGATATTTAGTGATGATAATGTGATGGGATACATTTTTTCCCAATGCAATTTGATTTTGACTGCATTGACACTGCCCCATCTACATATACATAATATATAAAAACAACGAAATCTAATGTAATTCCCAAGACTTCCTCAGACACATACTGTATAATATTTTTTTAGTGCGGTACATTCTTAACAGCCATATTTTTTTTTTACGCATGTCCTGCATGAATTATTCGACGAATATTGTCTAATGGATTGCAAAATTGCCACCAAACCTATTATGATGCATACGCCCCACAGAAGGCAACAAAGGCCTCTGTTTGGGCTTGGCGTGGAGATTAACTATAAAGGACAACGCACTTTATGGGCATTTTTTTATCGGGAAACAAAGGGTATATGAAAATCACCTCGAATCTGCTTTTTTATTTTGCACCATGACCAAATCAACAGACAAAACGTCATTGTATATATAAATAGAATACGTGTGTTACATGTGTGTTAGGTAAAAGAGGTGGGATGTATAACAGAAGAGAACGGCATTGCCGTTGATATTAGTATTCACCACATTTGGTTGCGATGTTGCTTCTACTATCTGACTGTATCGACCAATATATAATTAAAAGTTCTGTTAATCAGGTGTTTTGTAGTTTGTAATCGTTGTGAGTTAAATTGTAAACAAGTAATTTAATTTCGACATTTCGATATATCTCCTTTTAAACATAAAACGTTTTCTCGCACTTAATTTGCTTAAACACTGCTTAAAGTACACGTATATAATTTTTCGATATTTTACCCGTCAAAGAGGTGCATTTTTGACGACGTTGTGGTATTTACAAAAAAATGCATTTTTCTCCAAAAATGAGTTCCAATAATGATTCTGAGGTAATTCATATCGTGAATGATTTGTCCATTTTTTTAAATAAGAATGATTGCTGTTGTTTAGGTGATGCACAATGAAAAACTTACATATTTCATCGGGTGTGGTCAAGAATTATCGCTAGCACACAGCTCATTACCAAGTAGAACCATCTCTGAGGACAGCTTAATCTCGGGCTTGGAGTCCCGTTCCCACCCGCATCATCATCCTTGACTAAACGGTCTGCCTTGTTAGAATCTTTGGGAGATGAAAGTGGTCCGTAGGTCACGTGACGCTCTTCAGTCGCCTCACACTTTTCCAAGAAAGTGTCGCTGAATACATTACACCATGGGGCAGACATGGGGGAATCCCCCCTCACCGTACCGCTCTCATCCATGCAATCACACCTCCATAACTCCGTTTGCTGCTCTTCGAGTTTATTCATGGCTTTCACACACATCATGCTACACACATCGTCATTGGTTTCAATGTCCGATCCTGAAACATCGCACACCGTCAATACATTCCTGAGAGCGACTTGGCACGAGTCTACCTCATCACAAACAATCTTAGCAGCCGTGCACGTGGGTTTTGGTGGGCGTGTCGTTTGAGGTGGAACATGACCCGGCGTCCCGGCTACGGCTACGCTATTCACCGTTGAAGTCACTGGTGTTGGATAGTTGGAACACTTAATCAGATTATTCTGTATATCCAAACAATCCCTTGTAGAACTGAGAGACATCACTTCGGTGCAATCGCAGGTGAGCCAACCCGACACGGGCAAATCCACCAGCTTCTTCAACGCTGCGTTGCATGCATCTGGACATGGTTCTGTAGGGTCATTCAAAAGTGCTCGACAATGCATTGTAATCTCCATTAAGCAGTGTGGAAGTCTCTGTTGACAGTCTAGTCCGTAGTTCTGGCAAGCGGCTGACAGTGACAGGCATGTCGGCACGCTTGCTTCCACCCGAGACCAAGTCAAACTCAGCCATGTCGTAAAGCAGAAAAGGCCAAAGAAACGTTTTCCCATCTTCGCAGTTTGAAACCTCTTACACGAGGTGGACGGTTTGTACACACCTGGTGTCGTGGTGACCTCCCCTCCAAAGTTTCCCATGTTGTAAAGAATAGACGACATTGCGCAACCAACAATTTCAAAGAAGAGATGAAATTAAAATTCCTTTGTATATTGGTGCTAGCAGTAACTGCACAAACGCAATGATTCCAATGATGAGTAATGTTGATATATATAATACGTAGATGCAAGTGCAGTTTACGATGAAGCTATGATGTATCAACCGCTTAGAATTAAAACGCCGTCTTACAGATGCAGCTTCCAGATAGTTTTGAAGGAGGAACCACTTGTTCAGCAGAAGATCGGATCCACATCTGCCTTCTTCAGACCAGTGTCCCGTTCCCAAATACTTGTCCTTCTCCTCCTGCTCCACGCAACCTGCTTACTCGGAGCGAGCACACGGCGGCGATGGGATGACGGGGCACGAGCTGAATTGAAAGCGAACTGCGGAAGATGCATTTACGTCTCCATGGATGCGCGGTTAATAATCTTTCCGCGGGATGCTGGTGATGGTATTTGATTGGCCCTCCGCACCCGTGTGTGTCGTATAAACCTCCTCCACTGGTCTCACATCATCCCGGGTACTTTCATTCACCCGTCCCTTTCTCCTCTCACTCTCACCGCATCATCTCACGTGGAGGCAGACTCTTAGCGACACGTCACAATCGACGATGCCCATCGCATTATCACAGCCAGACCCGACAGACGGTTATACACTCCAATGGATAGGCAAATCACTGTGGGTTATTGGCCCGCCAGTAAGTGGCAGTTGCTATGGATACCTTGGGGCGTGGTTAAACTATTCTATTTCACCACCGTATCTCCCGTTTCCCATCGTCTCTTTCTCCAGCTCACTATCTACGCTAAATCCCGTGATTGAATTGGATTTGTTTAGGAGTGCCATGCAATGATTCAATCGATAAGTAGAAAGACGAGAATGAGAATTAATGCTCGCTGAAAGAACCCTACCCTTTTGGGTGAAACAGAAATCTCTTGTTTTGAATCTAGGATCAATGGCACAAGGCCATGTTTATGCTGTGAAATGCTAGAAACTTTAGCTTCAACCGACGTCAGCAGACGAGATGTGAATCTCAACTGTAATGTTACCATGAAGCAACATGCTTCACATTCCCCAGATTATCCTGTTGTTATCTAAAGTTTGTTAATCACTGTAAAACCTAATATATTGTCTGAGAAAACTACTTGCCCGAAATACTAATTTCGCCATTTTCCTGACTGGCCAAAGTCATATATCGTGAATAGTTTTAAGTCTGGCGGAAAACCGAAGTTGAGTAATTTCTCCTTCTTTGTTGTTTATTTTTCATTTTCCGCACGTAGCAAAAATGAACATTGCAGAAAGAAAGCGAAGTGCTATAATTGATATCTCACGAAAATATTTTTTCAAAAACTGGGATTTTAAGATTTGCTGTTTAGTTTGCTGAAAGTTTAAACATCGGTCATCAATTTGAAGAGGTTTAGAATAACAAACTTTTGAATTAGCGTTAACTAGCTGACTACTGAATTCACTCATTGCTATAGGATTTACATGAGGATCACCCGGTTCCAGAAGGCAAAAGGTTAATTTAAATTAAAAAAGATGTATCAGGATACTTAATAACATTGAATGCAGAATTGAACAACAACAACATTTAGATAATAATGGATCAATAAGGATAAGTATATATACTTTTTATCGTTCTTCAAGAGAACAAAGTATCACATTTCATTTTGGGCTTGACAGAATAAACAATAGTTTAAAAGAACTCCTAAAGCGGAATTTATTCAGTGCTCATTACTCGTTAGACACATTATAATCGTTCAAAATGTTCAATTCCTTTTCTTTTTCCCGCGTTTGGCAGGCATACCTCGTTTTTTTTCACGCGACAAAAGGAATGAGATGGATGACCACAAAAAAGGTAGCCTTGTGCCCTAGTAACCTTGTAGATCGACATGAAAAAGAGTATGCAAGATGCACGGAGCAGATCAAACACTCGAGAAAGACTGACGAGTCAACATTTACTGACGGAAATATATCGGAGCTAAACGAACTACTGCAGCGGTGGTTAGAGCATACATCGAGGAAGAGGGTAGGAAACTGATTCAACGCGGGCGACTCAAAAGCAAATTTGCGCGCGGGCGAAACCTGTTGACGTAGTTCAAGTTTATTGAAATGTACGTGAGTGAAAATAGCCGTGCGCGTGTGTGTGTGTTTCGCGTTGAATGTCACGGCGGATTCGCCGTGTGTGGTGATTTCGGCACCCTGAAGTGAACTTCAAAAATGACACGTGTGAATATTGTTTCTTCTACCTTCCTTTATGTCTTATTCAAACCCATGTTTCAACAAGTATGTCTACCGCGTGCCAACTTCTTCATGACTCTATTGGAAAATAACTCTCCAGAATCTGGCTCAGATGTTAACATGATACCTGTCGGGTTTCCAGTCACTCCATTTCAATTCTAGAAATCTCAGTTGAAATCTTCGGTAGATATGAACAAAAGTCAAAATCCTAACCTGCATTTGTATTCCTTCTTTTTTCTCTCTCTCTTTTTCCCCATTGGTGATTTGGAAACGATGCAATGTAAGGATAGAATAGCAACTCCTAATTTTGTGTAATGATCAGAATACAGACGGTTAATCGAAGTAGAAATTACAATGAGACAAAGGAATCGTATGCCGAAGAAAAAAAAAAAAAAACGGAAACGAATTCAGAGTCGTATCTCTTTTACAACGGCAATGTTTAAAGCTAGGGTTTGTGTAATGAGTTTAATAATTATGAACGAAATTCAAGGAATGCATTTTCTATCACTTATGTATTAATTTTGTTACTTTCTTGATATTGTTTTCCTTCTCATTGATCTACTTTTGATCTTCTTATCCAGCTCTTCTTTTTTTCTTCTTCGCAATACATTTAATCGCACACTTTTTTTTTTACCCAAGGCACTTTCCATTTCATGCATATTTTTACATTTTCTTTTTTCAATTTGACATATCTCATTTAAGTTGTCCATCTCTCTCTCTCTCTCTTTCTCACACACTCACACAAACACACACGAAAAACCAAACGCGCACACACAGACACACACAGTCTCTCTCTCACACACTCACTCACTCCTCTCTCCCTCTCTCTCTCTCACTCACTCACTCACTCCTCTCCCTCTCTCTCTCTCTCTCCCTTTCTCTCTCTCTCTCTCTTTTCCCCCTCTCCCTAGAGAGAGAAGGGGAAAAGAGCAGGGGAGGAGATGGAGGAGGGGAAGGAGGAAGACGGGGAGGAGAGGAGTAATGGTAGAATTCATGGTAGTGGTTGTGGTGATGATTGTTAAAATACCCATGAAAAACGTTCTAACATTCAACATTAATGAACATTTCAAATACATTTTAGAAAAAAGGAAAGAATATGGAATGGATAGGCAATGACTTTTCTTTCTTAATGAATTTATATAAATCCCCCATGTACATTCTATATATTTGTATAACGTAGATATATATAGTAGTATATATGTAGTATATATGTAGATATAAAGTCAATGAAATTTGTGCAATGTTGCTTTTGTCCGACAGATACATGAGCGAATTGGATTGGGTTTTTTTGCGATATTTACAGCAGATCTGCCTCCAAAGCCCATCAAAAATATAATTTCTCTCACAAAGGTTGCATTTTACTATACAATTTCAGTATAAAATCAACGTTTTAAAAGGCCAAAGAGCGATGGCATTTTCACTTATGTTTTTTCCTCGCAATTGACTATTCTGGATTCAACACTATAATAGGTCCATCTACTAAATTAAAATGTTTAATCTACCCTTTAAGAAGTCTTTCATTATTTGGCCTTTTTTGTGTTTGGATTTAAATTTGAAGTGTGTAGTGTAAAATAATCCATGTGCGCAACATTCTTTAAGTTAATGAAACAAATTGTTAGAAAACGTTTATAGCATTATTTCCCTCCGAGCCTGAAAACCTTTACTCTCAACAAAATCAGATCAGTTAACATTTCACTACTATCTTCTAAGAGGTTTTATGGTTCATCTGCTATCTATATAAATGTAATATTTCTCATGTTAATATGTACAAAGAACCCCAAATTATTTTACAATGGTACTAAATATGCATGATTTATAAAACACACTTCCAAATATTTAACAGACGTTAGTAGAAATTTCCATCTTTGCTGGTTATGCAAAGGCAAAATAAAACATGCAGAAAAATAATGATATTTAAAAAAAAATCATATATTCCACAACATGTAACAAGTCAAGACTATCAAAAACATAAATATAAAAAGAAATTGCGTACATTTTGTATTAAAACGCATTGGTATGTTATTTTTTTAAATCACTGAAAATAAATGTAAAATAAAAACAATTTACAATGGTCCCAAGTAAAAAGAAATTAGAACGATATTTTATAACATTAGAACACTTAATATTTTTTGAAATCATTCCCACGATTTATTAACTTTAAAGATAGTTCGCTTACTCTAAGATGTAAAATTTAATATGAGCCAAGATATATGAATGTATTATATATAATTGTATAATTTGAATGTATTATAAATAATTATATAATTTGAATGTATTATATACGATTGTATAATTTGTAACTTTATCTGAAAGATCATGAAATAATCGTAATGCAGAGTAACAAATGAAACACTTGTACAAACAGTTTGCAAAAGCATACCCCTTGTGCACCGTTTCGAGGTAAAATACTTACGAAATACATCTTTATCAAAGCCTAAATCATTCTTTATATATCCATAAATTGTTACATTACATTACATATATATATATATATATGTATCTCGAATATATCTAGGGATATTCAGTGATGGTAATTTGACGGGATACATTGTTTCCCATTGCAATTTGATTTTGACTTCATTGGCACTGCCCCATCTATATATATTGATACATTGTATTTATTAAAAAAAAAAAACTAATATATTGTAATTCCCAAGGTTATCTTTTGACACACAAACCATTTGTTAGTGTAGTACATTCTTACGTGCCGTATTGTTTTCATGAAGGCACGCATGTTCTGCACAAATTATCCGACGAATATTGTATAATGGATTGCAAGATTGCCACCAAACCTATTATGATGCATACGCCCCACATAATGCAAGAAAAGCCTCTGTTTGTACTTAGCGTTGAGATTTACTACTATTAAGGGCAACGCACTTTATGGGCAAATTCTCACGGGAAACAAAGGGTATGTAGAAATCACCTCCACGTGTGTTTCTTTTTTTTGGTGCCATGGCCAAATCAACATACATAACGTCATTGTTTATATAATAGAATACGTGTGTTACATGTGTGTTAGATAAAAGAGGTGGGAGAGAAAACAGGAGAGAACGGGAATGCCATTTATTCACCACATTTTGTTGCGATGTTGCTTCTACTATCTGATTTTATTGACCAATAAATGGTTAAAAGTTATGTTAAATCAGGTGATATGTAGTTCTTATTCGTTGTGAGTTAAATTGTTAAAAAGCAATTTAATTTCGACATTTCAATATCCTGTTAAACATAAAACGTTTTCTCTTACTAAATTTGCTTTAACATTGCCTAAAGGACATTTATATGAAGATATTTTAAAGATATTTTACCCTTCATAGATGTGTATTTTAACGACGTTTTGGTATGTACAAAGAATGCATTTTCTCCAATAAAGAGTTCCAATAATGATCCTGAGGTAATTCATAGCGCGAATGATTTGTAATTATTTTTCTAATAAGGCAAAGATAAAGATGATTGCTGTTGTCCAGGTGATGTATTATTTAAAAATATATACATTTCATCGGGTGTGGTCAAGAAATATCGCTAGCACACAGCTCATTACCAAGTACCACCATCTCTGGGGACAGCTTAATCTCGGGCTCGGAGTCCCGTTCCCACCTGGACCATCATACTTGATTAAACGGTCTGCCTGGTTAGAATCTTCAGTTGCCTCACACTTTTCCAAGAAAGTGTCGCTGAATACATCACACCATGGGGCAGACAAGGGCGGATCCCCCCTCACCTTACCGCTCTCACCCATGCAATCACACCTCCATAACTCCGTTTGCTGCTCTTCGAGTTTATTCATGGCTTTCACACACCACATGCTACACACATCATCATCGGTTTCAATGGCCGATCCTGAAACATCGCACACCGTCAAAACATTCCTGAGAGCGGCTTGGCACGAGGCTACTTCATCACAAACAATTTTAGCAGCCGTGCACGTGAGTTTTGGTGGGCGTCTCGTTTGAGGTGTAACATGACCCGGCGTCCCGGCTACCGCTACGCTATTCACCGTTGAAGTCACTGGTGTAGGATAGTTGGAACACGCAACTAGGTTATTCTGTATATCCAAACAATCCCTTGTATTACTGAAAAACATCACTTCGGTGCAATCGCAGGTGAGCCAACCCGATACTGGCAAATCCAACAGCTTCTTCAACGCTGCGTTACATGTATCTGGACATGGTTCTGTAGGGTCATTCAAGAGCGCTCGACAATGCATTGCAATCTCCATGTAGCAGTGAGGAAGTCTCATTTGACAGTCTAGTCCGTAGTTCTGACAAGCGGTTGACAGTGACATGCATGTCGGCAGGTTTGCTTGTGTCGTTTGAGGTGTAACATGACTCGGCGTCCCGGCTAGCGGTACAGTATTAACCGCTGAAGTCGTCGGTGTTGGATAGTTGGAACACGCAACCAGGTTATTCTGTATATCCAAACAATCCTTTGTACTGAAAAACATCATTTCGGTGCAATCGCAGGTGAGCCAACCCGACACGGGCAAATCCACCAGCGTCTGCAACGCTGTGTTACATGTATCTGGACATGGTTCTGTAGGGTCATTCAAGAGTGCTCGACAATGCATTGTAATATCCATGAAGCTGTGGGGAAGTGGCTGTTGACATGCTAGTCCGTAGTTCTGACAAGCCGATGCCAGTGACAGGCATGTGGGCACGCTCGCTTCCACCCGAGACCAAGTCAAAATCAGCCATGTTGTAAAGCAGAAAAGGCCAAAGAAACGTTTTCCCATCTTCGCAGTTTGATACCTCTTACACGAGGTGGACGGTTGTAAATACCTTGTGCGACGGTGACCTCTCTTCTAAAGTTTCGGATATTGTTTTTAAAAAAAGAAATGAAGACAATCATCAATCAACTACGTTGATTTCAAAGAAGAGATGTTTTGTTAAGAAATGAAAAGTCCTTTGTATATTGATGCTAGATTGGTGCTAGCAGTGCATGCACAAACACAATGATTCCAACCATTAGTAATCTTAATCTTTTTCAATTTCAGAATTTGCATATGCAAGTGCAATTCACGGTTATTACGCTATGATGAAAAAGATCAGGCAAGATCAAACACTCGAGAAAGACTGACGAGTCAACATTTACTGACGGAAATATATCGGAGCTGAACGAACTATACTGCAGCGGTGATTAGGGCATATATAGAGGAAGAGGGTGTATGAAACTGGTTCAACGCGGGGGACCCCAAGGCAAATTTGCGCACAGACGAAACCTGTTGACGTAGTTCAAGTTCATTGAAATATACATGAGTGAAAATAGCCGTGCGTTACCCCTCCCCCCCCCCCCCCCCCATCCATGAAAAATAACCCCTAGGACAATCACCGCCCCAGGACAACATCCCCGAGGACAATTACCCCCCGGAAAATTGACCTGTTGACATTTACCCCCCCCCCCCCGAGGAAAATCACCCCCCTGAAAAACCCTATGACAATTACCCCCCTTCCAGGACAACTAAGGACAATTAATTGTTCAGGTGATTGTAAAAAGCAATTTTTTAATTTTTAAGAAAACAAAGTTTATATTATTTAATTCTGATACGAAAAAAATGCCATCAATCACTGACTCGATAAAAATTGTTTTATCCAAACTCAGATATTTGAAACCCAATAATCTATATTGATAAACAATATATTTTACGAAACGTGCAATACGACCCATAAAAAATAGTAACTTTCGTAATCCCAGTCTACCACATTTGGTTAAATTAGAATTTATCAAAGAGTTTGAACTATTATTAGTTTTCATGTTTAAGTATCCCAAAGGGATTCTCCCAATATTTTTCGATAATATGTTTAAAATTAATTCTTCAGAGATTATGTTTGTGTTCCCATTACCCGTTCAATTATGAGAACCCATTCCATCCGTTTGTGTATGATTGTGGGTGTGTGCATAAACATGGGTGGTACCTGCTGATAATTAATGGTCTGTACTTTTTTGTCTTTCTCCTTCTTAATGTACGTATATATACCTAGTAAGTTGTATTTATTTAGCTATTTAATTGTCTTGATAAGGACCTGATGTGCATGCAAGCACAAGTTGCTTCTTAGAGGTCCTAGCATATCTTTTTTCCACTGTATTTATGATTTGTAATGTTTTTCATAATCCAAAATAAACTTAATTATCACAACATTTATTTTAGAGAAATACGACGAATATTATTGTTTTCTTACTACGTAGAATTTCTCTCTCTTTCTCTCTCTCTCTCTCTCTCTCTCTCCCTCCCTCTCTTCTCCTCCCTTCTCTCAATCTCTCTCTTCGTCTCTTTTATATATACCATTTTAATAGTTATCTGGGACCTTTGTAGACTAAGTTGATTCGTAGATCATCTGAGGTGACCTCTGTCCCTGGATAAGGAAAGAAAGATCACAAGAGTTCAAAATAAAAGGAAATGACACCTACCTCGTGTTTGGCCTAGGCCTACCTTGTAAAAATATTGGGAAAGTCGCCAAACATGATCTCGCAACAAAGTATACTATCTTTGCTGCAGGCCTACTTGTACTTCCTCTGCTCCTTGATGAGGAAAGAAAGATCATAGAAATTCAAAATAACAGGAAGTAACCACCCACCTCGTAACGTTCTTCATGTGTTTAAGCAGTTAAACTTTCTTTTTTTTTGTTTTGTTGGTGGCATTGTACTATCGCAATTAACCTTTTTTGATTTCTTCTCTTTTTTTCTCGTGCTGAAAAGACTTTGGTGGGGGCCGCCTGAATCCGCGCCTGCGCGTAGCGTATCAATGCAACTATCCCCCTAGAAATCAACCCCGAGGACAATTACCCCTCCCCCCCCCCCCACAGGAGAACCAAGGACAAACACCTCCCCCCGATGACAATTACCCCCGTTGACAATTACCCCGAAGAAAATTACCCACCCCTGAAAATAGATTCCAGGACTATTACCCCCCCCCAAAAAAAAAAAAAAAAAAAAAAAAAACCCGCCCCCTCCCCCACATAATAAATTGGTTTTCATTTAAAAAAATGTTCGGGGGGTAATTGTCCTCGGGGGGGATTTCCGGGAGGTAGTGCCCAAGGGGGTATCGTCCTAGAACCATACGCGCAGACTAAATACCCAAGGCACTTTCCTAGTTCATGCATATTTTAAAGGGGTGCAGCTTGGCAAATACTGGTTAACGTCATTTACGTCTTCTTTTGGACAACTGCACGTATTTTCTAAACGAATGGACTTGATTAACGGTTGTCTGTGACTAAATCTCTACAGGGTCAGCGCGCTAGCGCTCGCGAAACAGACCGAACTTCTCCTCACGCTTCGGTTTCGCGTATGTTGTACGCATGTGATTGCTGCAATCGAGTCGTCCGTAGTCGTTATACCTGATTGGCCCGGAGTCAGGCCTCGGGAAAGACATGTAGTCTCGTCATGCTACACTCCCTTTAATATTTTGAATTTTCAATCTTGTAATATCTCAATTAAGTTATTCATAATTCTCTCTCTTTCTCTCTCTTTCTCTCTCTCACTCTATCTTCCCCCTCTCCTTCTCACCCTCTCTCTCTCTCTTTTACTCACTCCTTCTCTCTCTCTCTCTCTCTTTCTATTCCCCCTCCTCTCTCTCTCTTACTCACACTTCTTTCTCTCTCCCCCTCTCTTTCTCTATGAATCCATTTTTATCGGTGCCTTGGCTCACATCCCAAATCTTCTTCTCGCTTGCCCTGTCTCTACGTCACACATTACGACGCATCTCAATAGTCCGTGGTGTCAAATTGCCTATTTAGCAATAGTCGGCTTACTTTAAAGAAACCTGTCACGAATAGAATGATTTTAATTCTAAATATCCCCACTTTGCTTAACGCTTTTTCTCATTGATGATTCGCCCTTATATTTCCCATAAAACTGATATATAAATCACTTTTTTTGTAAATCATGTCTGTGGTTCAAAGGGGAAATAGATAAATAGACACTATGCATTTCTCAATCTGCATTCGACAGAGACTATCTCTCCTTACGCCAAGTCCTGTAGAACCTAGTTTTCTCTCCCCGGAGCTGTATACTTGAGAAGAGACACGTCCCTGAAGTCCAGCTCGTAGTGAGATCGGAAAGCTTATACCAGTGGGCCTTCCCGAGTCGTCCGAGTACCTTCACCTGTTGGCCTTTAACTGCCGAACTCCCTCGATCAGCACCCCCACTTCGCCTTCGAATTATTGATGCCACGAACGATCTCAGGTTCGTAGCGTCCTTTGCAAGCAATGCATTTCTTTCTGTCTCTTTATCTTTTTATCTCTTCTTTTTATCTATCTCTGTATCTATGTGACACACACACACGTACGCGCGCGCACACACATACACGTACACGCACATACGCACACACACACACACACACACGCACACACGCACATAAACAGACACGCACCCACATTGAAACCACACACTCCCTTCACCATTCATACGCATTATCCGATATCTCTAATCCTTCATCTCTTTTACTTTTTCCTCAGATCCTTTTCACTCTATTTCTAACTCTCTTTCTCTCTCTCTCTCTTATGCATACTTTCTCTCTTTTTCTCTCTCTCTCTCTTTATCCGTCACTTTCTCCGTCACTCATATGGCTCCGAATAGTCTCATTGGACAACGCCCCCTATCGTCAGAGTCCAGCAGCCTAACATGTAAGCCTATGGACTTTTACCACATTTATCAACTTTAAAGATGGTTCGCTCACTCTAAGATGTAAATTTAATATGAGCCAAGATATATGAATTGATTATATGATTGTATAATTTAAAAGGTCTCAATTTGCAACTTTTATCTGAGGGATCATGAAATAATCGTAATGCAGAAACAGAGTAACAAATGAAACACTTTTACGAACAGATTGCAAAAGCATACCCCTTGTGCACCCTTTCGAGGTAAGAAGTAACGAGATACATCCTTATCCAAACCTAAATCATTCTTTATTATCCATACATTGTTAAATTACATATCGAATATATCTCGGGATATTTAGTGTTGGTAATTTGATGGGATACATTTTCTCCCATTGCAATCTGATTTTGACTACATTGGCACTGCCACATATATATATATTTATACATTATATTAACAAAAACAACAAAATATAATATATTGTAATTCCCAAGGTTATCCCTTGACACACAAACCATTTGTTAGTGTAGTACATTCTTACGAGCCATATTGTTTTTCACGAAGGCACGCATGTTCTGCACAAATTATCCGACGAATATTGTGTAATGGATTGCAAAATTATTTTATTAATTAATGGACCAAACCTATTATGATGCATACGCCCCACATAATGCAACAAAGGCCTCTGTTTGTACTTAGCGTTGAGATTTACTTCTATTAAGGGCAACGCACTTTAATATGGGCAAATTCTCACGGGGAAAAAAGGGTAGATAGAAATCACCTCCACATGTGCTTCTTTTTTTTTGGCGCCATGGCCAAATCAACATACATAGCGTCATTGTTTATATAATAGAATACATGTGTTACATGTGTGTTAGATAAAAGAGGTGGGAGAGAAAACAGGAAAGAACGGCAATGCCATTTATTCAACACATTTTGTTGCGATGTTGCTTCTACTATCTGATTTTATTGACCGATAAATGATTAAAAGTTCTGTTAAATCAGGTGATTTGTCGTTCGTATTCGTTGTGAGTTAGATTGTTAAAAAGCAATTTAATTTCGACATTTCAATATCCTTTTAAACATAAAACGTTTTCTCGCACTAAATTTGCTTTAAAGGGAGGCTTTACTACTTCAGCTAGAAGGGATAAGACCACCAAGTGAGCCATCGAGGTCACTGTGACAGGTGGCTATCTCATTAACTCAGCTCTCATTTAACATAAGAAAAAGAGGATCATGGGGGACCAACAGGCACCGATTTGGGAAGTCTTCTGTATAGAGGGAGCAAGTAGCTACAA
>JAVYIG010012676.1:0-52065 GCA_035222895.1 Strongylocentrotus droebachiensis
GGCCCTCCCCTAAATATTTCTTGATTGTAAATAAATGTAAGAATGGCACATGTAAAGATGTATTCACATAAACATCCAATTCCATTTGTGGGAAATATTAATAATCTGAAAGATGTGGTATGAATATCACTACAATTTCTGTGGTATTCAGATCTAAAGGCTCCTTGCAATAAAATTTCAACTCCTCCCAAAAGGCAAAACCTTGGCTGTAAAACCAAATAGCTATCATAGTGAAACAAGATGTAAATGTCAAATTTGACCTACTTTCCCCCAAAATTGGGCCAATGGACCAAAGAATCTTTATCTTATATTTGTATTCAAATTAGGGGAGGGGGTTAGAGAAAAATAGTAAAGGAGAGCTGTATATGAAATCCATGGTTTTAATGAGTTTGTTCACTATTCTTGGTAACACGGATGTGTACTACAATACTGCTATACACATTAATGTATCGCATGCTACAGAAAGACACAAAGCATGTCATTATCTGTCCTCTTCAAGTTTCATGGTCCCGATACAAAGTTCACCTCTTTCACCTCAGCTCATCTCTTTCTCTTCGTTCTCTTTTCTCTTTTCTCTTTTCTCTTTTCTCTCTCTCTCTCATTCTCTCTCTCTCTCTCTCTCTCTCTCTCTCTCTCTCTCATTCTCTCTCTCTCATTCTCTCTCTCTCTCTCTTTCTCCCTCATTCTCTCTCTACTCACTCTTTATATATCACTCCATTTATAGTCCAGAGATTAAGAATCGTGTTAGGTGTCCAATAGGGTATTACAGCAGGATTGTAAGGGCCTTCAAACATTGGCCGTATATATTAGCTCCTGCTCAGTGTCCGTTTCAACAGGTAGCAAGTGAGACGAGTGACAGAACGCAGTATGCCTTACACTAGTTAGCATATTCATGCTGGGTTAGCGTGAGGGTGATTAGAATTGCGCATTCCCTTATTTGCCGGCGAGTTTATGGAATGATGTTCATTGGGAATAGGGTTGGCGATCACTCAAAAAATGGATGCATTTGAGGAGTCTGAGAAGTCACTTGTGAGATGCTGCCAATCTTGATACTAACTAGTGATTCTAGCTACCAGGCTATTCTCATACACACTTTATTAAACCTAGTACCATCTCTAGGCCTATGCTTTTCAGTGACTTTATGTTAACAAAGTGTCACATTTTAATCTCTTTATATGTAGGTCTACATTTATTGTGTGTGTTTCACTTGAGTTTGTAGTTTATGATACAAATCAAAGTCAATGCATTCCTGTGCATACAGGTAACATAATCATTCATTGACCAAGGGAAGTTTGTGTAGAATCTTATATAATCTGGAGCAAAAATAATGTTAAACTTTGGTAGTCAAAACATCAAACAGGCACTATAGTTCTCAAAACTCCAGTATATCTTTTCTGATTCAGCTAGAGCAGACAGTTTAATCCTTCTTGCCTTCATTCTCCCTATCTCACCCACCCTTCACTCCACCTAACCCCTTGGCCTGTGCGGCTTGCCACACGCATAAGAAAGAAGTCACCAGCATAAAAGGTTAAGAGTGCTGATGATTGAATGGTAGTCTCTCGTTCCCTTTCCCTATGGATTAACAAAGAGAAGAGAAGATGAAGTAGAAAAAGACCGCAATGAAAGGACCTTTCATTATCTAGATGGTCTACCAATCCAATGGTTATTGCATTCTCTACTCTCAGATTTATTGCAAAAGTACAGTTTCTTCCTTCAAAATAAAGCCCAAAAGTAAGATGTTGCAGATGAAATCTAGGTTAATAGTTTTGTAGTTTCTGAGGGCGTTGAAAGTATCTTGAAATAACTTCTCATGCTTTGCTGGTTGCTTTCTAATCTCAGTCTCTCCCTGTGTTTTGTGTTTTAGTTCTTTAGGATGGCTTGATCGATACTCAATGATAGATTTTTATAGTATCTCTCACAGCAAATTTTGTTAAAATGAGGGGATTGTAAATGCTCACATGTACATCTACTGTAGCCACTGTGGTTCAACAATGAAAATTAGGAGCAATATTGTGGTAAAAAGAATTTCCGTTTCGGTTTAATAAAATTTGGAGTGGACTATTAGGCTATTATTATTATTATTATTATTATACTCTTTCTATTAATATTAAGACCAAGTAATGATTATCTGCTTCTGATATTTATTATCCAAATATTTACCTTTATCTACTATCATTGTTTTTGTATTACCCAGGATGCTCCAGCAGCTGTATCATTAGGTCTGCGCATGGAGGAGATGATCTTCAACCTTGCAGACATGCATTTGTTTTTCAATGACTTAGAGGTAAGAGAGTACTCCAGTTTTATTTAATAATTTCCAAAGCTCTTTGGAAAAGCTAAAGTATGTTGTGTATCATAGTCATACGAGAATGGAATATCCTATTAATTGTAATTAACATGGTCATTATTTGACCACCTGAAAGGATTAATCCGTTTGTTAAACCACTAACACAGGTTTTATTGAAATGATTCATGGACATTTAAAGGATGCAATGCAAGTGGTAAGGAAATACCTCAAAACAAATAAGTATGTTTTGTGTCAATTTGGTGAATAATTGAAGTTAACAGAGCAAGGACGCAAATACACTAGAAGGAAGCATGGGAAACATGGCATATCTTTGTCCCTAGAGGGGGTAGTATTACATGACGGAGAGGGAATCCCACATTCCAAGCAGTGGTGAGATGATGTGAGGAGGACTCGATCGCAAGCTTTTTGTTTCGCTGAGAGATTACCGGGAGGATTAAACAGCATGCACTCAAAGATTGGCCAAAACAGACACACACAAAATTCTCCATCTCTAGTCTAACTGCAACTTTGAAATCTTTTACTCTTCATCTTATTTTGCAATTATTAATCTGATTACATCAGGTTTATTTCATCTCTCTCTCTCTATCTATCTCTCTCTCTCTCTCTCTCTCTCTCTCTCTCTCTCCTTTTCTCTCCTACTCTCTGGAGCAATGTAGAATACCTTGCCATCTTCTCAATAGATTTCCCTTTTTTCGCTCCCTCCATCACAGCCCTGACTCAATCGAGGCGAGCAGTGAAATTGGGATTGAAATTGGTCGAAATTGTAAGGGAAAGACGTAGAGGAATGACATGAGGGAATTACCCCCAAAGCCCATTCCTCCCCTACATCTTGAAAAACTAATCAAATTTTCTTGTCATTTTTGTCGTCCTAATCTAATTTTCATTTTTGATGTGATCATTGGTTTGACACATCCCATTTCATCATATTTCTTTTTCATCTCTTCCCTCATCTCTCTCTCTCTCTCTCTCTCTCTCTCTCTTCTTCCCTCTCTCTTTCTCTCATCCTTTCTCTCCCCCCCCCCCTCTCTCTCTCTCTCTCTTGCTCTCAATTTTAGTTCAAAATATCTTTTCTCAAGGCAGTAGACATTGAGAATGAAGGAAATAGGACAAATGTAAATGTATAATTTGTTTATATTGGGATATAATTCAAAATGATAATCAATACAAAGTGTTATAACTGGCAGGAAAGCCACTAGCCAGGGTATTACCACCTGAATGACAAATGGTTCTTCTTAAAATCTAAACGTACAACATTAGGAAACCAAGAATAAAGAGAAATTCCACCATTATAATAAGTTGGTATTAGAGGCAGAAAATGGGAGAAACTGGTCAATGAAAGTTTGAGCAAAAAGCGATTAAAGATGAGAAAGTTATGAATCTTTCAAGGTGCGATTAATCAAATACAATTTGGTAACTCTATGACATTTATTGCAAGGTCCTTTTCATTTTCCATGTACTTTTTTTTAAAAAGAAGATATTTTCCCTGAAGAATTTTTTAAATCATAAATTCACCCTAAATATAAATTATTGCAAATGCAAATATGTTTTTATATAGGCCCTGTACGAAACAAATCTATTTCTTCATCATTAATTAAGAAAATGAAAGTTTATGAAAATTACGAAAAGTGACAGGTTGGAAGGACAGTTAAAAGAAGACAAGGAAAATTCAGAAATAAATGGAGAGAGTGTGGATGTACTAGAGAGATAAAGAATCTTCTATGGACGTTAGAAAAGAGGGAAAATATCAAGAGCACATTGAGCCTGCCAGATGAGAAATAATGAGAAAGGAATGAGGAAAGTAAATCAAGGAATTCAAAGGAATGCAAGAAGAAAATGACCATAAATTGGGAAAGAAAGAATAAATACCACAAGAAGTTTGCCTGAGGTGGTGTACCTTTATTCCCTGTTATTATTCTAAACATTTCTAAGACAGGCAATTAAACCACGTCTAAACATGCCAAAGCTGCCAGAGCCTTTTCTGCCGTTGGCCAAAATCCTTGGCCCCAGAGAGAGAGCTCATTCAAAGGCCTACTCCATTAGAGCCCTACTTATTCTCTTTTCTTTAATTCACACTCTTTTCTTTTCACTTACTTCTTTTCTACTCTTGTGGTTTAAAGCTGAAATACCCAGATTTTGAAAACAGTCATACATACCTATCAATGTTCTTTACTTTTCCTTCTTTTATATTGTTTTGTATGGTATCGAATATGAATTGTAAACAGTTTTGCCTGGTATGTACCATTATATAAATATTCGCTCGTAGTTTCAGGGTTCTAAATGTAAAATTTACCTTACTTTTTAGTAAATATCTGAACAACAAGAAAATGGCTGGCTGCTACTTACAATAATACTTCCAAAATCTATACAAGTGAATCCAATTTGAAAATATTACATTTCCGTATAAAGCTTGTATGCCCTCTTTCATTTAGATGAAAGTCTGCTATTTACTCCTGTTGTTTATGACAAGCATGTATTAAGTTTGGGAAAATGTGTGATCTTCAAAAAGTGCTTAGACCTTTAAAAAGTGTTAAGATCTCAAAAACTTGCAGGGGAAAAGAGGAAAATTTTCCTAGCTAAAAATGCTAGATGTTTGGACTATATATATGTCTTGTAGGATTATACTTCTTTGTAGCACATATGGAGGAAAGATGTAGTGGAATTAAATGGAGCTGAATTGAAGGAGAGTTAAAGATGCCCAACAGGCATTCCCATTTATATGAGCAACAGTCAACAAATCTCGCACAGTCAAGTAGCAAGTAAGAAAGATTTTGCAACAGTTTCTTAAAAGAACTCTCGAGGGAAGGTGAATAGAAAGTTGATCGTCCACATGTAGTTTCTCCCCTCTCACTTTGTTGATAAAGAGAGTTGGAAAGATGGAAAGAGAGATAAAGAGAGAGAGAGAGAAAAAAAAAAAGAGAGAGAGAGAGAGAGGAGAGGAGAGAGAGAGGGCAGAAAGAAAGAAAGGAAGAAATAAAGAGACAGAAAAAAAGAGGGGGATGTTATTTTACACTAGATTTATGAAATCCAACACAAAAGCTTGTCACAGATAAATCTACCAAATGTATCATGGTTTTCTATTTTGCTATGATGCCGCTATGGTATACTAAGTTTATACACCGTGGATGCAATAACTTTTGTCTATACTTATGATTGAAGCAGCATGGTGCTCAGATAATGAATTTGGTATCTTATCTAGAGTATGTTGCGTCAACCATATCAAAAGTTTCATTTGTTTTGCTCGCTTGCTCCACTCACTCGCAAAGGTTAGAAACAGAATGGTTGATATTCAGGCAAGAGTCTACAGCCCTCTCACCTTGTGAAAATGTGCCCTGTATATATGGAACTTGATGTGTGCCAGAGTGATGCAAAACAAAACTTCAGTGATGAAATTTGGGTTGGGGTGAGGCTACACTTTGTATTTCTTAAAAAGGTGCTGTGACTGTATTAAGGTTGGAACACACTGGTATATACTGTAAAATATGGGAATTACATTTATAATGTAAGATCTGTATAATGAGTAATCTCACAAAATCATATTATTGAAACAGATTTGTAGATATCTTTGCAAGAGACCTGCTGTTTTCTTGCACTCATCACAGTAAAGCACAATTACTGTATGAACAGGAAGCCAAAATTGGACAATACAAACAGAAACAAAAGGGAAAATCTAAGCCTGTTAAAATGTATTTGTCAGTTTGTTTTCATTCGTTATTTTTGTTCATTATATTTAACTATATATTCATGGGTGCACTTACAATGCTCATCTCATACAATTGACTATTTAAACCACCACTTATTTCAGATTCTTGACAACACCATTTGGGCTGTTATGATTGCAATAATTGATTTACTAATACTAGGTTGTTCTGATAATTATTAGTTTAATTGATATTTTGACACTCCTCTTAATAATGTAGTAATTGCTAATTAAATGTGAATTTTTACTCAAGGTTACAACCATCATGGTAAAGATCACCAGATTGAGATTAAAATCCTTGGTAGGAAACTTCCCATTCTACACTGATCAGGAGGAGAAATCTATTAAACTAGATGTGTATGGGTTTTGTGAGCATTGCTTGGATTTATCAGGCATCAGGGACGTCCTGCTCGCTTTGCTTGAAAGCCCTGGCATCAAAAATAATTAGCAGCACATATCATTAATGCCTGCAGGACCCAGATACAAAATCAGGCTCATTACCAGTGAACAAAAGAATGGAGAATGATAATGTGGAAAGAGAGAGAAGGCCTGTTTTCATCAGCTCGAGATTGCCATATTGCCCACTATTTCTGATTTTGGGAAATAATCCCGAAGTTACAAATCGCGTCTTCATCAGCTCGAGACTTGACCTCGAAACTTGAAACTCAAGAAATTAGCTCTAGATATTTTGCTCAGCGTTCGAGCATAGTGTGAGTCTTCGGGCTGGTGGAGACGCACCGGACAAATAGCAGGATATTTTGCAAACTAGCACAAGATATCTTAGGATGATTATCTCAAACAAATATCCCGCTAATTGCAACTTAAGGCTGATGAAGACACAAATTAACTGGATAATTTGCGATTGGGATAGTTCAAATAGCAGGATATTTGGCAATCTCGAGCTGATGAGGACAGGCCTAGAGAGAACTACATGTAGATGGAGAGAGGCTAAGGAGAGACAATGAGACAGAGCGACCATAATGCAGCTGTTGATTTCCTCTCAAAACAAGTGCTCAAACTTACATATAGAGCAGACTCAATCACACCCACATTCAGATGTGGAAAACAATCAATAATGTGCAATAACTATATGATATATATTTAGCACACAGTACAATAAGTACTTCTATCTTTGAAGTATTTTAATGAGCTGAACTGAAAGTGAAAATTACCCTTTCAGAAAATAAAAATCAAAGGCTAGATAAAACATTAAATGATAATTTCATTTCCTGCTGTGGTTACTTAAGAAATCTATTGACTCAATAATAACATCTATCATAAATGTGAAAGCGTATAAGCCTGTGATGTACTTCATATGTCTTTAATGTTACCATTATCCTGCGCTGCAATATCAGATTTGTTTGCTTTATGGTCAAGATAATGTCAGTTTTTTTCAAGCACAATAAGGTACAATTATTAAAAATGTATCAATGAGTTTATTATAGAAAATGTGCAGACATAGTGCTCTCAAAGGAAATCTACATAGCATCTGTACATGTATTCTCCTAAAACCACTTTTAGGCCTATATTTCTTTTTCTTTCTTTAATCGTAGGACTAGATTTTCTTGTGTGTGGGTGTGCTCACTTGTAAACATCTCTAGAGAATTGTGGAGAGTCCTTCACTAATTGTGCTTTGATAAACACAGTGCTGGAGCCTGCCTCCTAGTGGCCTCCAAGCTTGATTAGAGGGGTATCTAATATCACCAATCCCTGGCCCGGCCACTAGGGACCCTCTAGAGACCCTCTAGTCAGTATGGGGGGACCACCATTAACAGAATTGATCATGTCTCATCTCATTAACTCCAGACTTCATCACAAATTATCACCCCATTCATCATGTTCCTTACCCTCCTTCATCCCACCATCCCACCTCTCTCTCTTTTCTGCTTTCTACCTATCTTGTGTTTCCTCTCCTCCCCTCTCCCCTTCTTATCTGTCCCCTCTCCCCCTTCTCTCTATCCCTTTGTCTCCCCATGGACCTACTAAGAATAAGGTCCATGGTCTCCCTTTGCCTCATCCGCCCTTTCTATCTGCCCCCTTCCCTACCCCTTCCCTCTCCCTTTCCCCTATATATTTGTTCTGCTTTTCATTTAACCCTATCATTCTTCTTTTTCTCTCTCTCTCTCTCTCTCTCTCTCTCTCTCTCTCTCTTTCTCCACCCCACCTCTCTTTCTGTCCCTCCCTCACTCCCACCCTTCTTTTACTGTCTTCCTCCCTCCACTCCCTTTCCTTTCCTCATCTCTTCCTCTCATTCTGCTTTTTACTGTGATATTTTGTTTCTTTCTGACATTCTTGAATAATAAACTCTTAAAAAATATATATTTTATATCATTTCAGGAATGTGATCAGGTGCACATAGACGATGTAGCATCAGATGACAATGGACAAGATTTGAGGTATGAGACGTAGCTGTATTGAGACCATTGTATTGTATTGTGACCATTTTGGTCAGTGATTTGAAGCAGGCTCTGAGAATGTACTGTGCATACCTGATTTATTGCAATTTGCGTTGTATTACATCTGTTGTATCACATCTTTTTCCTGTAAACAAGTTTTGTATCGTTGTACCATGATTCTTATGACCAAAAGAGCTGATTTGCTGTGTGAACTTTGAAGAAATCTTGAGAGAAATAAAGTTGTTTATGTGATGTTATAGTTTGATTTTTAATAGAATATTTGAGAGAATCAAGGAATATTTGCTAATGGAAGCATTTATTTATTGATGTTCAACTTGTTTTGAATACATTTCATTTTTTTTCTCTCTAAACAGTAATTACAATTTCCAGACGGACGGGTTTCATGCTGCTGCTACCAGTGCTAACCTATGTCTTGCTACTGGTGTTAGAGGTGGTGTGGATTGGATGAGGAAGCTAGCATACCGGTATAGGAGGATCAAGGAGATATACAGCTCATACAAGAACAATGTTGGAGGTAAGGACACTTCACTTGAATGAGTACGACGGAAGACAAATAGAAAGATCAGTTTGATAGACAGATGAAAATATGTAGATAGATAAACAGACAGACAGACAGATAGATAGATGGATAGATAGATATATAGTGAGATAGATAGATAGATGGATAGATAGATAGAAAGATAGAAAGATAGATAGACAGATAGACAGATAGACAGATAAACAGACAGACAGACAGACAGACAGACAGACAGACAGACAGACAGATAGATAGATAGATAGATAGATAAGAGAAGATATTGTTCTGCCGACGAAAGAGAGATTTAAAAAGAGGCTTAACACAAGAATTCTGATAACATATCAAATGGAGCAACAATTTTTTTAGACCATAGGCCTTCTTCAGGTTATGATACTGAAGATAGATAAACAAATATATTTAGATACATTTAGATATATTTAGATATTCGGATAGGTAAAGACAGACAGATATATACTTGTAAATAGGTAGGTCGATAGATGAATACTTCTACTTCTACGACGATACTCAGCAGGATCCATAAGTCAGGATGTATAGTGCTGAGGTAAATAGTTCTTGGTCTAGATGCTGGGTGGAAGCGCTCCCTTGAAGCCCTCCAGTGAAGTAGAGTCAAGGGTGATCTTTGAAAGTGCATTCCACGCAAATATATGTAGATAGATAGATACATACATACATATATGTATATAGATAGAAAGAAAGAAAGATAGATATCTGGTAGGTAAAATGTTTATTGATCAATAACCACATAGATTAACAAATGGATATTACAAAAAACATCTAGACCCAGCAATACACATCTTTATTATGTAAATACACGTGTACAATATTCATGTATCCTAAAAGTATACAGTAAATAAAACTATAGTAAATTCTCATTAAGATGTTAAAGGTTGGGAGTTTGTAAAGTATAACTTCTTCCTATTTATCAAAGACTTGAAGTAATATGACTGCTTTGCATTTTATCTTTTAGGACTACTTGGACCTCAGAAGAGAGAACAATGGCTTCAACTACGAGCTGAGATTGAAGCTATGACTGATTCGTGGCTCACCATTGCACTCAAATCACTCTCAATCATTCACTCCAGGTAAGGGACAACAGTCTACAACTAAATATATATATACAGTAGGCTTGCGGGTGCACCATGTGAGAGAGAGGGAGGATTGAGGAAATATATATATACGCTGCATTCAACTCAAAATTATTGCGACAAGATTGATTAATTTGAAAGAGCATTTAGTATGTCCTTTAGAGAAAGTATTATCTCAAGTCATTATCTTGAGATATTTTTGAACCAACTCCAACTCTAGCGTAGCAATGTTGGAAAACAAATTTGAGGAAGAATAAATAAATAATAAAGAAAAATCTTGACAAAATCAAAAGGTGATACGTACTACATACATGTACCGTACGTATCGATTTCCGTAAGCTTGACGTTTTTCCTATTTTGCGATGGCAAGCAGCCGATTTAGTTCATTTGCTTGTAGGTATTAAAAATTAAACACCCTCTATGGCATTAATACTTGTAACAAATAAAACTGTTTATTTCATATATATGTAAAAAGGAAAATTGCCAATAGATTTGTATTTTTGTCCTCTTTAGTAAGAGTTCTCTTTTTCTATGTCCACCTCAGATCTAACTGCATCAATGTGTTGGTGACCACTACTCAACTTGTCCCTGCAGTGGCCAAGGTTCTGCTCTACGGTTTAGGAGGTGTGTTTAACATTGAGAATGTATACAGCGCAACAAGGGTTGGGAAGGAGAGCTGCTTTGAGCGAATCGTGGCCAGGTTTGGCCGTAAGGTCACGTATGTTGCCATTGGTGATGCAAAGGACGAGGAAACGGCTGCCAAACAGGTAGGAAAAGCACTTTAGACCAATCAAAATTGATTCCTGGTTAATCCTCTTTTCTTTTTCAGCCCAACTCAATTTCATTTTTCACTTAATTTTTTTGATTAAACATGTAATGAAGAAAAAATTGAGATAATCTGAGACAATAATGGTGACATCATTCCTAGCATAATTAATTTTTTGAGGCTCTAAAGTGCATGAACATTTCCATTCTTATTAAGAAAATATGTGTAAAAATTGCCCCAACAGGATTTGTATACTGGAAGTACAAGTAAAATATTGAAACACACGGAAGCTCCTCCTCGCTTTCAAAAATTTAGTGATAATTCAATCGAAAAGCAAAAGAGCCTGCTTTAACCTCTCCTTGACACTAGGCCATTGTTATCTAAAACCAGAATAATTCTGTTTCTAAGATTCTGGATTCTAACAAACAGTAAGTGAAAACCTGTAACAAGTTATCTGCAAATAAAGGATTGAGTAGTGCAGATGTAAAATCACACTTACATGTAGTACTTTTATGAATCGTATCAAAGTATTTTGAGATTACTCAGATGACATATTCTCTGATGTTTGTTTGTTTATTTCAGCTGGACTTTCCATTTTGGCGGGTAACAAGTCATTCAGACCTAGCAGCATTACATCATGCACTTGATCTTGGATACCTCTGAGAACCATCCCTATTGATGCTATCCACCCCTCCCCCTACCCCCCTTTACACTTGATTTTAACCCCTCCCCCTCCCCCCTCCCCACACCACCTTCGCACCTTTGTTCTATCTTGCCTCCTCTCAAACAAACCTCATCCTAATTTCACCCCTTGTACCCCGGACAACTCACCTCTTGGAATATGCCATTGGTGCTAAAAATATGTGAGAAAGACTGAGAAACCAAACAACTTGATGAACTTGCCATAGTGATGATGACATTCAAATGTAAATAAAGAGATGCAAGGAAGAACAGGAGAAGAATGACATTAGCCGGCAGCTAACTTAGTTGCATCAGCAAAGTAGACCCATTGTTTGAAGAACAAAGAGAACACGATAGATACTGACCGAGATGAAACTACCGTTTCCATAGCAACCAGTGAACATCTATTCAAATATGTGAATATTGGTCTCTTTGTGAAAGAACGAGCATGTGATGAAGGATTATGATGAAGGGTTATGATGAACCATCAGAACTCACTCAGGACTTCAAGTCATCTGTGTGTTTCTCGTTAAGATGGAATTGTTAAGCTTTGTTTTTGTGTAAGTCATTCTACTGTCTCTTGGAATTTTGTATGTAGATTTTTGCTGCTCCTGAGGTTGATTATTCTCTTTTTCATAATTGCAAAATTTTCAGGTGTATATTTAATTTATTATATTTCCAGAAATGATGATATCTGTGATATTGTTTTTTTTTTCACCAAGAAATTATTATCATGGATGAAGTGTAATGATTCTAATAGTTTTTCAGAAATATAGAAAATATAGCGGACGTACTGAGACGTCATTATTTCTTCCTAAGTAATTTCCAAAGAGTTTCAAAAGCAGAATTGTGAATGCAGTTGAATTAAAGCATGTTTATTGTAAAATTCAAAATGATGTTTTATTGCAAGAATTTTTTTAAAATCTTTCCCGTAACATGAAGTTAGAATGTTATGTTCCATGAAGATAACAATTTGCTATAGAACGTCCAGCAGTTATTGTACAATATCAGGACAAAACAAATGAAATGTTTTGGAATTGTAAATAGAAAAGTAGTTGTTTTATGAAGACAAGTTACAGGTTACATACAATCAGAAAAGCATATCACAGAACTGAGATATTTTGAGTGTAATGATTTACAAACTTTGTAACATTTTTTCCCTTATCGTGCTGATCATGAAAGTGGCCAATTTGAATGTTATTTATCATGAACTGGTTTTGACTGTAATTAGTCTGTGTGAATTCATTTTTTTGTAAAGTTGAGAACAAAATTATGTTGTGAATGATGTTGATGATGGTTAGATGAATATATTTTGTTTTCAAAGTTTAGTTTTAATATATTTGGCTTGTTATTGTTGTGGTTATCATGACATACCAAAGAGAAAGAGTATTATGAAAACATAAAAAGGCCTTGTTGATTTCTGTCCATCTATTGTGTTCATAGATTAGGTTGTGAAATAGTTCTCATTAGAAAATAGATACAGAGAATCAATAGTCCCCACTTCCAAACATAATCCTCAAGATGTCAATATTGCATCACTTTTGTAAAGTTGATACAATTCTACATGTATATGTTGAACATTCATTTATGGGTATTCTGAGTTTTTTAACTGCATGGAATATCGTTTGGGAATTTTAATGTAGTATTTTAGATTTTAAAAAGCAGATCCAAATCATTTTTATATGACGTTAGTCAAAACCTTACAATTTTTAATCTATATCCAATGATAAGTGCGTCTTTTCAGTAAATGATTTTAACCATCTCTTTGATTATTTTTGTTAAATTGTCTCTTTGGTCAGCAAGTAATGTGCATTGTGGTTTTTGATGAACCCAGGCTCAGGCAATCAATCCATTGTATGTTGGGTGTTTGGCATTCATATTTCATATACATTACTTGCTTATTGTTGAAAATCAATGCCTACTCCTTGTGTATCATGCTCAAAAATGGTCATGTATATTGTTGTTTGGGGACAAGGGTATTCGAAGAGAAATTCTATTGTTTTCTTTCTTATTATTTTGTTGATTGTTTGCAAAGAGAAATGTAAAAGAAGACAATACTTATATGTATAAAGTGTTTACATAGTTCATAAATTGCAGATGATTTCATGTTGTTTGTATGTAGGTATTATTACTATTATTATTATTATTATTATTATTATTATTATTATTATGTGAAGTTTAATATAAATTGAATATTTGTAAAGTAAGAAGAAATTTTGTGAAGACTTTGCCAAAATGTGTAGTGATTTGTATCAAATGTGATCTTAACCAAGCCGTGCTATGTTTCTTGATCTTGTCATGCTATTGCGGACAAATATTGTTGTTTTGTAGCAAGTTCTGTGTTGCTAATCTTTGTTTTAACATATCTAAGTTGCCAAAGGATTTTTAATAACAATACCTGCAGGGTGCATAATTGATTTACTGTCTATAAAGGTAATACACAGTGTTATTCAAGGGCATGGAGGAATGGGACAGAAATCGTTTTTCAGAGGCTCTTTGTCTCCCCATATAATGTTGAAACTGTAATAGGGATATTTTGTTTGGAGTAATTTTGCTTGGACAAACTTAACACTCTTTCAGATACAAGGAGGTAAACCACATCAAGTTTTATAATGTGTAAGTGAAAAGCAACTGTATGTTAACAAAGGTCCCACATGTATTCACCGAGCTCTGTTTTATAAGAATCACTTATGTGAAGTGTATTACACATATATCTGAACACAAGGCTTCATGATTTTCTCTTCTAAATCCACTTGCTTCAAAAATTCAAATTGCTTTTATTCTCAGATTCATACATGAATCTAACTGTAAATGTATTTTAAAAGCAAGCCAGCCAAATTTAACACATCATCTTGTGGGAGACCCGTACACTAAAAATACAAGGCAAAGCATTATATGTAAACATTTGTAATTTCTGAATAAAACAATATTAGGGATATTTACATTTTCTGCCATCCACTTTGACCAACGTTGTGTATTGCCTTTAGTTCCATGCAAAAAGTGCATCAATTCTTTAAAAATTCTTCATTAAAGTATGAACTTTTTTTCGTATAAAATGACTAAGTGTGCTTCAAGATCATTTTTGGCTTCCTATAAAAGGTTAGAGTATTGTTTTTTTTTTGCTGTATGTGAAATATTTTAATGAATATTAGGAGAAAGTTCTATTATAATCCAGACATCCCACGATTGAACATTTTCGGAAAATGATTTGATGTGTGATTCAGATTAATCTCCTGGTGATTTGAAATGATGAATGGAAAAAAAAATTATGTGCATGAACTATTAAAAAGCTCTAATCCAAATTCTTCAGCCAAAATTTTAGGCTCAATCTTAAAGTTGGTTTTGAAATGAAAAGGAATGTTCACTGTTTCATTTTTAGGTTAAATGTGACTTGTTGCCAACTTCTATATGTGGTAAGATCTTGCCATTTTGAATGCTCAACGCAATCTCGCTTATTTGAATTCATCATTTAGAATTGGATAAATTCAAGGTGTATCGGCTCAGAAAGTGTGCTTATACTAACTCATTGGAGATCCTATCTTCAACATAATATAGAAATGCCAGAGAGAGAAACAAATCAGAAGATTGATGGTAACTTGCCACAGACTACATAAAGTCTGGAATATGGTTGTAATATATATATGAAATATATATATGGTCATTTGGAATACCAGAAAGATTGGTATATAAATCTTTGTTAACAGTCTGTATAAAGATGGAAACATATTTGTTGTTATTTTTTTCTGTTTCTGTTTTCAGTTATAATGTGTATTGTATTTATGTGTGTTTTTGGTGTTTTTGAAGATTTACTGTTAGCTTTTTGAGGAAAGACTTTTAAAGCAAGTCATTTTCTTTTCTTCATTTTCTTTCTTGAAAAGATTATTAAAAACTGATTGACATGAAGACAAAATGAAGTCTGAATTCTTGTTACTTTGTTTCTCGTCTCATTGTTTGGGGGTGATAATAATGTTGTTAATTGCTAACATGGAAGAACAATTACATGACCCTACACAGCACCAAGCTTGAAGCAACAATTTTGTATTTGCCGTAAATGAAACAGCCTACCAGCAAATGTAGTGCATGCCGACAGTCCAGACAACTTCCAGGGACTACTCCTGAAGCATCTTATGCCCATATCACATTAAACCTCATTTGTCTAGCGCCTATAATACAAGTGACTACATTTATCCAACGAATGACCAATGAATGACCATTGAATGACCATTGAATGCCCAATGTATGCCTAGCATACTGCAGCCGGGCACTTCACCAAGATACCTCAAACAATCGTCATCTCCAGACCAGTTCTGCAGGCTCTGAGTTTCAGTTCCAGCATGCCTCCCACAAATTCCCCCTAGGAAAACTATCCTCCAGGAGAACCATCATCCAGGACAACCATCCTCCAGGACAACTAACCCTTAGGACAACCATCCTCCAGGACAACTACCCCCGGACAAATACCCCCTAGGACAACTATCCTCCAGGACAACTACCCCCTAGGACAACTATCCTCCAGGACAACTACCCCCTAGGACAACTATCCTTCAGGACAACCATCATCCAGGACAACTATCCCCTAGGAAAACCATCCTCCAGGACAACTAACCCTTAGGACAACCATCCTCCAGGACAACTAACCCTTAGGACAACCATCCTCCAGGACAACTACCCCCGGACAAATACCCCCTAGGACAACTATCCTCCAGGACAACTACCCCCTAGGACAACTATCCTCCAGGACAACTACCCCCTAGGAAAATTATCCTCCAGGACAACTACCCCCTAGGACAACTATCCTTCAGGACAACCATCATCCAGGACAACTATCCCCTAGGAAAACTATCCTCCAGGACAACTACCCCCTAGGAAAACTATCCTCCAGGACAACTACCCCCTAGAAAAACTATCCTCCAGGACAACTACCCCCTAGGAAAACTATCTTCCAGGACAACTACCCCCTAGGACAACCATCCTCCAGGACAACTACCCCCTAGGAAAACTATCCTCCAGGACAACTACCCCCTAGGAAAACTATCCTCCAGGACAACCATCCTCCAGGACAACTACCCCCTAGGAAAACTATCCTCCAGGACAACTACCCCCTAGGACAACCATCCTCCAGGACAACTAACCCTTAGGACAACCATCCTCCAGGACAACTACCCCCGGACAAATACCCCCTAGGACAACTATCCTCCAGGACAACTACCCCCTAGGACAACTATCCTTCAGGACAACCATCATCCAGGACATTACGCCCTAGGACAACTACCCCCCTAGGACCACTATCCTCCAGGACAACTACCCTTCAGGACAATGCTCTTGAGGAATGCTCAATAATGATTCATGGAGCATTCCTCAAAAGTTTCTTTACAGGCTTAGTATGTTCATTTTAATTGAATTGAATTGAATTAAATCAAATGATTTAAAATTATTATCATTTCTAAAAGTTATTGTTCCACCATGATGTGGTCGTAAAGTACATGTAAATTCATTTATAATAAAGAGACTCAGAAAATGAAATATTTATTTTCAATAATAATTTATTATCCAATTTCAATTGCTTTTAATTTGCTTTAGCTATTACATTCATATACACGTATCTGAAAGTAATTTAGTAAACATAAAAAGCAATGTGAATACGGTAATGTAGAAATATGTTTTTTTTTATGAACATAGTGAACATAACTCTTCAAATCTTTTCAGTATGAATAATTGTGTTTTCGTTTCAATCCAAAGATTTCTTGACAGATTGTAGACAGAATCACAACATATCACCATAGATATCTTCACTTCCACAAAACTCTGTACCTTTTGGATTTCAAAAATTCATTAAAAAAATGTTTATGACATGTAAATCCATTACCAGATTGCTCTGTCGATCTTCTAGGTCCAATATTAAATAAGAAAATAAAATGAAATGTTAATGAGATCACTTTTGGAAATTCTTTACAAGCTTTGTGGAATGGAATGATCCAACTTTGGCAAGTCCATATAATATATGAGAAACTTTATACTTTTGAACTCACTTTTAAACAATTAAGTTGTGCTAAGATTTGATTAATTAACCCATTGACCACTGAATTGTTTTATTCCCATAGGCTTAAAGGTAATACAAAGTTTCGGGAAATTTTGAAAAATGAGTGGATAGTGATTCTTTACAATTTTTATATATTTGGATGCCCCTGTGGATGTATTAAAAACACCAGAAATTTTAGCCCCTAAAACACTTCTGCTTTCAAGAAAAATTGAATATAAAGATTTACCGGTGCTCCCGGTAAATTTTGATAAATTTCAAATAGCTCCTACGGCTGTACAATGGTAGCTGCGACCATGAAAATCTCATAGTATGTAGTTGCGGTATATAATTTCCGAACGAGAATAGCTAATCGGTCGATTTTAGTCAATAAACATTGTTTTATAACTTAATTAATATCTTGACCTTGAGAGGGAGCTATTCAACATAAAGTGTTTATTATTTACAATTTCATAACTTTAGAGTAGATTTCGACCGCGACAATGATCACTGAATATTGTAGGATCGTATATGCTTCCAATATGTTCATTTGAACCAAATTCATGACCCTGTACCAAAACTTTGTTTTACCTTTAATACAGGGACCAACCCAGTTCCAGGAGTTCATGGGTTAAATACTTTACTTTTTGTTGGACCAAGCAAAATTATTTTCGAAAAAGATTTATCAAAGAGAATGATGAAATTGGAAGTATTCATTCTTCAGTCCATTTGTAATAACAAAGAATGTTTCAATTCAAGGTGCTTTATATTCATGAATTAAGGCAATAATGCTATAAATATACATAATAATACACTTGTACATTATATACAGAAATTTCAATGTCCAATATTCACAGAAATTGAGATTGACTTTACATTCGGTAGGCACTTTATATACATACTTTACTTCAGTGTACCAATCACCCAAACATGTTTGAGTAGGTCTGATATAGAGTTAGGGAAATTAGCTGATGAGAATTGGGAATGAACAAACCCAAAATGGCTCCATGTGAAATAAGTCAGAATAGTGGAAATTCACACTCTTTTGAATCCACTCCCAAATTATTGTGGAATTCAATCCAAATAGTGGTTTTAACTTACTCTTCTGAGAATGAATTCCCCCTTTTTTAGCATGGATTTCAACTTTAAACCAAGTGATCCCTAATTATGACTCCTAAAAGAGTGGATTCTCACTCAAAAGCTATAAAGTGATTTCTATCATGACTCTGAAAAGAGTGATTTTCCACTTAAGACAAGAGTAATTGCTGATATGACTCTTAAACAAGTGTATTTCCACTTTAAAGGGTTCCATGTTGCACTCAAAATACGATCTTCAAATATTGATGTCTTAAATAAATACATTCTCAGTTGACAGCACGTTTACGCACTCAGATAGAATAGGGCTTGCACTGAGCCCAAATCGGACTTGAGTTCCGTGCGAGCCCTATATGCAGGGGAGGGGGTATTCCTTTATTTTCTCCATACTCCTGAAACGTTTACCTATAGAATGACTGGTAATGTTTTTTTAGGTTTATTTGATACATTCTAGCTATACACAAATCAGTTTTCAGGTGATTGGTACACTGAAATGAATATACATGAAAGACCCTCATTTTCCTTTGGTGGAACTATTTGACTTTGACCTTTCAACTCTCTCTTCACTGAGTGATCCATCAATAGTCTCATTGCCAGCCCCTATTTCTGATGCTGCTGCTGCTAGAGCTAATGCCCTCGTTTCTTCAGCTTGTCTCTCGGCTTCCTGTAGAGCTTGGATTTTCTTTTGACGCTCTTCACGTTCACGCTCAGCCTGGAGACTAGCAAGCTGAAATATGAAAACACAAAAACTATTGATTACCACCGATATATGAATTTCAACTTTTCAAGCAATGAGAATCTATGTAATGATGGGTAGCTCAGTAATGGAAGCCCTTTTCACAAATTACATGTATTTCAACAATTACTTTTCTGTTCTTGTTCGTTTGTAACATCATTTCAAATAGAGCTCAATAATTTGTTTGAGACCTTAACAAATACAAAAATGTAAAGACAAATTTACAGGGGAGCATTTCTGCAATAACAAAATGAAGAATCTGGAATAATTTACAAAGTTTCTCTGAGTGTCAGCACATTTTAACTCTATACTGGTTAATCAAAATCATTTCTGTTTTATGAGAATATCACCTACAAGATAGGTTGGTGACACAGGCAGGGCTCCCACATAAATTTGAATACTAAATTCCATGACCCATTTTTGCCTCTTTCCACGGCCAGATAAGTACCATTTTGGTATGGTTGAACCTAGCATCCAAGCGTTGTACGATTACCACGCCCGCTGTCAGTTCAACTGGATGGCTGCCATGACCTTTGGAAAGACATTCATCTATATTGCCACTCTCCACCCAGGGGGGTGTTTCACAACGACTAAGATCGACTTTAAGTTGGACTTGTGCCACTCGTGCCACTGGTTGCTCTCACTATTGGTCTCTCAATTATCATCTTTAGATCTTCAAATATTTTCCCCTTAAATAAAGAACTATCAAAAATCTGTAGATTTGTGACCACGATTTGTATGTCCCTTCAGAGACCAATGCCAATATATGGTAAGAGCAAACAGTGGCATCAACGACCTGCCATAGTTAAGTCCAACTTAAAGATGGTCTTAGTCATTGTGGAACACCCCCCCCCCCCCCCCCCCATAGGGAGAATATGCACATGATATTGAATACTGACCCTCTTCTCATCTCTGACTATAAGTCTCTTGCTCTCAACGTCCCTCATGTGTTCATGAGCTGGAAAGAGTTTGCGCAGGAAGAAGATGTTGATTTGATGGGTCCAGAAGTTAAACCTTCTCGTCTCTTCATCCATCTCTTCCTCCATCTCCTCAACTGAACAAAAAAAGAAAAGAAATGAATCGTTGAAGAGAAATAAATCATAATATCACTATAGCCATACGATTTGAATATCCATCAAATAGAAGCTATTACCTTACTATTAAAGTATTACAGATAAACTTTTTTATCAACATTCAACTCATCGAATTAGGTCTTCATAGATCTCAGAAAATTCTCCAAGCTTGTTTTTAAGTGTAAAGACAGACTACTCAATCTCAATTTGAAAATTGATATCGACCCATTGAGTACTGAATTCTCAAATTCCTGTATGCTTAATATGGTTCCAGTAGGCGACAATTTAACGGTTGCTTTCTTTGTCTCTCTGCTCAGTCGCTCATTCGCCACACATGCAAATTTGCACAAAACAACAGACACCAACTGACAGAGGATTAGCTTTGTGCAACACAATGGCTTTGCAAAAGCACCCATTCCCTCTCTTGATCAGCTCACCCTGTAACACCTGTATAGATTAATGTTACGTCGGAAACAGTTTAATAATCTTGAAGCCTTTGGTATATCTATCCCACAATTGAATACAACGTCGCATAGGGATTATTTGTTTGGCATATGAAGAGTTGGACACCTACCTGGTGGTTCTTGTTGCTGTATCTCTTCAGCACCCAATGATAACACAGATTGTAATAGATGGGTCTGACTATCACTGCTTAGATTCTCTCCTGCTGGTAATGACACTAGAGACACACCCTTTCCTGCTTCAGTACCTCCATCTGTCAATCAAATCAAATCAAATCAATTTAAATTAAATCAGACTCAAAGTGAAATCATCTCAAATTTCATGTACCGTATGTTTTTCAAGCAATTAATGCCTAATTACAGATACATATAAACCTGAAATCTACTTAATTGATGTATAATAAATATAAACTGGTCTACTATGAGATCAAGCTCAAAGTGATACAAGCAATATACAGGACATTTGATTTAACTTTGGGAAGACCCACAGTATACTGACATTTCTGGAAATTGTATCAATTAAAATCATGTGCAGCTACTGGTTTGAATACATTACAAATTTGATCTCATAGAGATAACTGCTGCAAATAATGTATAAATTCACATTAGTAAGGACTATGTAATAATTGTAACATTTGTATTGGGATGGAAAACTTTGTAGGATAATTGTTTAAATCAAAGTTCTATAGGAAATTCATTCTGAGAATATAATTCTCACCAGATTTACAGGTTTTGTTATTCACACCCACTGTGCTGCCCTCTGGAGGCTGTTCAGTGAGCATGCTGTCAGTCACTGCAATAGACCCCTGTACCTGCATGGATAAATTCAAACAAAGAATATGAATAGGGAGTTGAGCATGTACACTATCATGTGTGGACTAGCAACTGAATCCAATGACCAGGGTAAATAACTACAATGTAAAGCGCTCAGAAACATAACATTAACCACTATACAAATGTGACTATTATTATTATCATTATTATGATTGCTTCAATTCCTTGTTTAAACCATTGTCTGTTTCAAATAAGAAGAATTATTAATTTTTTTAATAATTTTTTTCTTCAAAAGCAAATAAAGAAATCTCAAGAAATCACTATTGAGAGGAAGAAATGAAAGCAGTTTATCTATAATAGCATTCATGCTCTACCACATTCTCGATGTTGTTCAAGGTCATGAATCATACATTTCTTTTGTGCCCTAAAACTAGTAGTGATATATATTTTAATTTATGAAAGACTGTCAATTCTTTTCAAAAACATTATTTGTTACAAAATATTTAAGAATCGTATCCCCAAACATGTGAAAATGAGGCAAAAAGTGTTTTCATACCAGTGTAATTACTTCATGTTACTTTACTTGTTAAACAGTAGAATTCAGTTTTAATAATGTAAGGTAATATTGGCCTAGAAACAAAGTATTTTTTAAAGAGGACCACGACTTAGTGGCCCATCAGTCCACCCATCTCTCCACCTAGCCTTTAATAAATATCAAGTTACATTCACCTAACCGATATTAAAAAAATGAAAAAAATAGAGAGTATTCAATGACACTCCAGCTAGCCCATTTACTCATCTCAAAAACCATTTAGATAAATCATTGATTTCATAGTTTGATCATACAGATTTTTTGATGAGTAGTGCGCAATATGCCCTGCATGTGTTAGCACATGAGCAAAAATCGCTATCTTACCGAAGTTCGCTTTTCAACTGCAAAAATCTGTGAAACTCGGGCAGGGGTTTATAAAAAAGACACTCTAGAGGTGGATTTTTCTATTTAAATTTTTCGTCATTTGCATAGCAACTACCAAAAACACTGAAATGTGATGAAAAAAGTTGATGATTTTGGTTGATGTGTAAATGAAGCTACAGTCAAACCTGTCTATAGCGACCACCCAAAAAGAAACACAAAAAGTTATCTAAGTAGACGGGTGGTCTTTGTAGACAGGTTCCTTTAGTACATGTTTCAATGAGAAACCATTTTCAAAGGAAACAAAAAATGTGGTCTTTGTAGGCAGGTGGTCACTAAAGCAGGTTTGACTGTACCATCAATGTTTGGAGACAGTTCTAGATTCTCACCTCTACTTTAGCATCAGATGCTTTCCTTATGACCTCAGAAGAAGACATCGCTCGTAGCGGTGGAGAACCATAGTTAGATGTACGGGGAGAGGCAGTTTCATCACCATCATCATTGTGCTGTATACAGATAATCAAACGTTGTCTGTTATGGGATCTCAAGTTGAATATTAGTGTCATTGTCACTTTACATACAACATTGTATTACTACCTGCTTGACCTTTGACCAGTATCATAAATACAGGTATGTAGGGCATACGTATTTAGCTATTAGATGTTACACTCATTGGTCAGCTGTAATGAAATGGATCACAGGAGATCAACATCACAAGTTTCAGGAAAGGTTCAGGAACATAATATATGAGCATTATATATATATATATATATATGTGTGTGTGTGTTTGTGTATATATATATATATATATAATATAATAGCAGCAATTAAGTTTTAAAGAGTACTATGTGCTAGGATACATGGCTAGGTGTATTATGGAAGTAGATCCACATATAAATGAGTGTGTGGTTGTTATTTTACCTGACTGCTAAGAAAGCATAAAGGTCCTCTCTGGTGATGAGAGGTGACTGGTGACTAGCGCATCGTCGGAATATGACACCACTGCTCTACCAACTGAGCTATTGCGCCTCCTCTTAAACTAAAGCTTAAACTATAAAGCTATGAACCATGTATGATTAGTGATTATACTACTTACATGACTAGTTCTTGATGCAGATCCATGCGTTGTTGAGCTATAGCTAGTATGTGTATTGTTAGAGATAACGGTACTTGGTCTAGGAGTACTCGGGTCTTTAATCACTTCTTCTGTCACATAGTACATAGCACATCCAATCACAGCCTCAAAGAAGTCCAAAAACGTCATCTGAAATCAAAGAAACAAACACTACAATTCAAAAGTGCTATTCTTTCATTCTTATCTCCCTTTTTAGATTTTCACGAGTCAGTTTTTTGTTTCTTCGCCAGTAACCATCTGAAAGAAGGTTCATTCATTCATTCATTCATATGAAGATAGATGACCTGGGTAGGATATTGTATTCATTCTCTGTGACATCACACTCTACTACCAAGTTTGAATAAAAGGGGACTTTCGATTAATTAACAAACCCTATTGTCCCTTAAAAGATTGAACAATGAATGATTTTTTTTTTTAATAATACATTTTCAATTTCAACAAAAATTTTAGCTTTTTAGCCTAAAATTTCCATTAAAAATTTCAATTTTGGTGGCATTATAAATGAAATGTATGATGATCATGATCATATGTTGTATTTGAAATCCAGGCTCACCTCAAGCTCTAGATTGCAGTCTTTCGAGTCATATACAGCTGGATCATCACAGGATAAGATCTCTAAGATACGCCTTGCTGAGAGGTTCTCATTCACTAGACCATAGTCATTCATGGTGTACAGGAACTCACGCATCTTTAGCACTGAATCCTGAGGCTTGTACTGCAGGAAAGGAACAAATAAAAGAGAAAAAATGAACCTCATTAGAGAAACTTTGTCATAACAAGTGTCATTTGCTACAGAAGAAAGAAGTGTGCTTTAAAGGGCAGTACAGTTGTGTGCCGCATTAGCCAATCTCCAAAATTCATGACATGAACTGTTTAACGATTGGCAGGCTACAAATGAAATAATCTGAAAGTTTGAGTGACAACAGACCATTATTAATGATAAAAATTGGGGAAAACTGATCTGATCAATTCCTTAATTCTCCCAACTATGTTATTACAATTTAATTACATTTTAGGTGAATGTAAATCGTCACAAAGCAATGAATTGGCTCTATAGACCATTCCAGACATTTCAGTGTTGAAAGATTTTCAAAAGCCTGTCTTACCGGTATGTGTTATTTTCGTGGAAAAACTGTTGGAAAATTCAAAAATGGTTGGGAGAATTTACTGTTAGAGGGTGTCGCATAGTGACGCCTTCGAAGAAAACCATAAATATCTTTGTGGTTTGAGAATTTTTTCAGAATTGTGTGCATGTTAGAGGGTTAGTACAGTAGAAGGAATATAATAAGTAACATTCCATACAAAAATTACACAGTTTTTTCATCAACCTACAACAATGTTACCGAGTCACTTTAAGGACACCTCGTATTCAAGTTTTAGATGTGTCTTTGACATACCTTGGAAGGTTTGCTGATATCTTGGTAAACCGCATAGCATCTATCCATGTATCCTAGAGCATTAACAGCATGTGCTTCATCATACAAGAAATTACCCTGGACATCACACCCAAAGGGTACAATATTCTCTGTGATGGCCTTAGAAAGACACCAAGCTAGAACAGGACCAGATCCAGACCTGAGTAACAAGGCAGAAAATGTGGGATTTAGATTGGTCTTGCAAAGACACCACATATGGAAAACTTTGGGGCGAATTCGTTCATAAAATGGATTGCTCACCGGCTCGGTCAACTCTGCACAGAGCTTCGCACCAAGTCCCGCAGTGTGCACTGGCGCGTAACACAGATCGCTGGGTGCGTCCATTATGACAAAATAGGGAGAATGGGTCTTGTTCATAACATGAACATAAAACAAGGACGATTTCATTTGCATGTTTATGTCTTTTAATGAAATTCTAAGACGACACAAAAACAATAACAAGACTTTAAAACTGTTGAAGATTGAATTCATATCGATAATTCAATATCAAGGAGTTCACTAATTATATATCTAACCCCACAAACAAATGGAACATTCCTCTCTCAGGGTCTGAAGTTTACGACGAACAATTTTACAAAATCCTTTGTGTTTCTTCATGGTCACTGGCAAATTACACAACAAGTCCATGATGTATCACCATTTAATTATCATTACTACAGTCTACATGTCTTCTTCTTTCTATATTTAAGGTTAAAACTCACATATTGATAGAAATAACTACACAAAATGGACAGGTTCGAAGAACATTCCGAGAGGAGACATGCTGTTTCAAATCACATGCAACGCAAATGTTCGCACGCTAATGTGTACGTCTATGGAACTCGTGTAGTGTGGCATATGTCATGCTCTTGCGCAAAAAGGAGCATACATGAGAGACAGCAAATCATTGGATGCAAAAGTGCAACCTTTTCCTCTTATCCACTCAAAATGAATGATACATTACTGGAATCGTTAAACTCTCTGCTTTAATTTGATATGCGAGATGGTGCGATTCGGCCATCGAATCAGTTCTACAGCCAAGATAAGTATGGAGAGTTGACGGATTTTGGGCGAAAATCCGTTGACCTCCATAGAGAAAGTGTCGTGAAAGGTTTTTTTTGAACATTTTAAAGCAAAAAGTGCAACCTTTCCCCACGAATGAAATTATTTCAAATTTATATCATCTTAAAGAGAAAACATTGAACTTTAAAATTCAGGCCGAGATGGTATTAAAAGTGGGTTCAGTTAGGCTATTGCTGTGATTTAGCGTAGGTAATGCATGAAATGGTAAGGAATTTCACGTGTTGTAGCTCACGGTGCGATGCGTGCGGAGCAGATGAACGAAAGTTTTTCATATGGACCAAAGTTGTGGTCTAGCGGATAAGCCCGGCTCCAGACTGTGAACCACCAGGCATGGGGTTGGAATCCACATCACTATACGTCCCTTGGCAAGACATTAATCTAAATATTGCATGACAAGTTGTTTATTTATACATATTTGTGGCTTACACCCAGTAAATAAGATCAATTGATCGATCTGTATTTAAAAACAAGTCAGAAAAAATCTTGGAACCAGGGGACTTGAACCTACTGGGTGTAAGCGACAAATATGTTTAAATAATTGAAATTTCTCCCAGGAAGCATTACATTTATAAAGTTGTTAATTGTTTTAAATTCTAATATAAGACTACGCATGACAAGTGAATTCTGTAAATAATAATAAATACATTAAAACATTGATCATATAAGAAGCAGGATATTGTCATACTTGAAAGACACTTTCAAATTGAATCAAGTTAATTATGTACCAGTAAGGACAATACAGAAGAGGTAGCAGAATGTTAATGTGCCAAATATGATACAGAAATAATTCAGATGTATTGATGTTTATTTCAGCTACTACAAATGACTAGGATTGACAAACTCACTGATAATGATCTTTGTAGAGATGATAAGAGAGCGTAATGATGTGGTTGAGGAATTCTCTCATCAGAAGCTTGTCTAGTGGAGAATGGATATCAGTCGCTGTCTTGTCTGCAGCTGAATATCAAACAAACAGGAATAAATAGTTGACATTTCAATTTCACACTGGAATAAAAGATTTCATATCAATATGTCATAATAAGTCATTTCAGGGGAAATTAGATGTGTACACGTGTACATGCAAACCAAAATGAGGAAATCAGATTCTTGGCGATACAAAAAATAGAAATCTAGGATAAATCAATATACAATACGAAATGTAAAGTATTAATAAAACGATGGTAGTTAAAATCATAATAACATAAAAGTGTCTGAACGACTCGCAAAAACGGTGTTTAGCAATTGACCATGCAACAAAATCCTCCTTATTATTTGTCTGCTTTCCAGCAAACATTTTATATTGGTATTTAACTTAATTAACACAGATTAACTTTTTGTTAATAATTAATTTTTTGTTAATTTTTTTTTTTTTTTTTTTGGGGGGGGGGGGGGGGGCCTCAACATGAAAAACAGCTATTGATTTGCATAATTAATTCCACTACTATCAAATCAAAATGTTGGAAGACAAAATCTTGTGACTTACCCAGAGTTCTATCCATCTCCGCTAGTGTTGCATCAAGATGATGGAAGCGAGAATCTTTGAGGAATCTCCAGAACTGAAGTCTTGTCATGATGAAGGTATTATCAGGTGATGCATCATGTCCGAGACCACTATAGTAGGAGTATACCTTCTTCAGCGCACTCATGTGACGGAGAATCACAAACAGTACCTAGACAAGATTAAGTTTGGTCTAAATTAGTGCTGCCCTTTTGGGAAACAATACATTATACTGCCCAATGAGAAGCAACAGTTAAATATTGGACTCTATCAGTCTTTTCAGCTGAAGGGAAAATAGTGCACAAGTTTTATTCAAAACTTAAGAGACTACCGATACACATACAGCATTCCACAATAATTATGACAAACAAAACTAATTTCCTATGTGGTTACCAAGACCTTAACGTTCTAGCATGTGTTCTTAACTTCTGTTGCTAAAATTGGATTCAATACATCTATATAAAGGTGGAAGGGAATGTATTCCAACAAATGTTCTTTAAAGTCCATACAGTTTAGACAAACAGTATTCCATTACATGACAATAATCCTTTCCTACATCAATACTAGCAAACCATTTTCCAGCAAAACAAATGATTCGACTGAATTCATAAATGAAGATTTGATTCTTGCTTTGAATGTAAAATTTTAACAAAGACCCTTCAAACAGTAGTATACTACTACTACAGTAACTACTACTGCTGATAATACATCAATACTAGCAAACCATTTTCCAGCATAACAAATGATTCGACTGAATTCATAAATGAAGATTTGATTCTTGCTTTGAATGTAAAATTTCAACAAAGACCCTTTAAACAGTAGTATACTACTACTACAGTAACTACTACTTCTATTTCTACTGCTGATAATAATTTTGGGTTTAAATATTGCATAATAAATTGATGATGAGTCTATGCGCTTCACAGATATATTATTCCCAGCTATCAAATTCAGGCTTGCCAACAGACATTGAACATTCTACATTCCATGGGGAGCATTTCAGCCAGGCACCATTTTACAGATGCGCACGAGACTGAAAAAACTACAATGAATTTCTTATCATAACGGGTTTCCGTTTAACACCTGGATGGAGAGTGGCGAATGTGGATCAATGTCTTTTCAAAAGGCCTTAATGTTGGGCTAGGATTCAAACCCTCAACCCTTGGATTGAGAGTCAAGTGAATGAACCACTACAGCACCAAACCTCCATCAAATAAAAGCATTTTTAATGAGAGAGAGTGGTTTACCTGATGAAGTTCTTCTTCTTTCTCCTCTGCGCTGAATGCATCAAGTAGATGCTGGAGGTCAAGGGTCAATGAAGGGCCTAGAGTGTTACGACTCTCATCGGTCCTTGCTGTCAAGTCTCCTACATGTTGATCTGGAGCTGAGGGGTGTAACAAGAATACATGTAGGTCACTAATTAAAAAGGTGTCACATTATATATTTTTTTTATTCATTCATTTTATTCAAGCAGGGTAACCCTCTCAGTATTAATACTGTTTTTTCTGAGAAGCCCTGTACATAAAAAGGATTACAAATACATGAAATAACAAACAATGTTAAAAGATGTATACATGATTTCATATATATCATTCTATCTTGGATATGCCTAAGAAATGTCTTGATTATCAAGTGCTTAGAAAAGCTTCTCTTAAATGATCAACAACTAAAATTATCAGGAATAGATGAAATTTGATTTATTTATTTTTCTCTTCATAAATCACATACCGGTAGTTATTTCACATTTATATTTGGGAGTAAAGATTGTATTTTGTCATGTGGTTACAACAAATGTCTTACCTGTAGTTGAATGTTAAATTGATAAATATAGGTATGTCAAACAGTTTTCAAGTCAAAATGTCCTAAGCACAGTACAAATACACTTTCAAAATATAGGTCAAAATTAACATGAAAGGAAATTGATTGCCCACATACTAGTACAAGGGCAATAATAATTAGAAATAAGAGAATGAAAAATAAAGACACTTTAATATGATGATGCATAAAGCTTTTCAAAGAATAAATATTTTGGTGGTAGTACCTGGTCCTGCTGGATCAGGAGTCCTGGTCCTGATTCCTGACATGTCAGGAGTATTAGTTCCATCCATAGTGAATTGAGGGTACTCTGCCATCCTATCATCCACAAAGATCCCATCAAAGATACGCCCATTCTTGAAGGTGAAGACACCCTGAGAAAAAAAAAGTAATCAATTCAAAGGTCTTAATGCAAAGCTGTAGATACATCCCGGGGTTGGATTGACATATTGACACGTATTATCCATATAAAAGTAAATATCTTAATCACATTTTCAGGGTATCGATAAAGAGCAATGCATTCCAAATTGTATGAATTTATGACAACAAGTTCTATATAAATGTAGTGATTTTATTTTTGCGTATTTGATCTTTCTATGTTCAAATGTACTTGAGCTTGATGTGGTCAGCATTGGTTCCAATGTTGTTAAATTATCACAGTAATAAGATAGCATCTGGGATTGTTAACAATTTCATGACCCTTTGATTTTTCATCTTTGACCTCTTAAATGTACATTCAAAAGCTAATCAGTTCATCTTCGCATGCTCATACATACTTCGTCCAAGCAGTGCTGTGCCCCGTCTTATAAAGAGTTGATATCAATCGTAACTTTTTTGCAATTGATATCAATCGCAGTTATCATACATAAGAAATAGAAGACTGCAAACTTGCGATTGATTGGAGGACTTAAGATTTATTTAGATCAAACGTAATTCTTATAAGACGGGGCCCAGGGCAGATAGACAGACGGACGGACAGACAACATAATGCTTCTAGCACCACCTTCAGTGGCGAAGGCATAAACAAAACTGCCGTAATTTACCACACCCTACCTGAAATGAGGCTACAAAGAAGACTTAAATCCCTCTATATATCAAAAAATGCCTAATCGGTGCCTGCATGTTGGTCCCCCATTATCCCCTTTTTCTTATGTTAATTGAGAGCTGATTTGATGAGATAACTACCTTTCAGTGACCTTGCAGGGAGGTCTAACCCCCCTGGCCAAATTAGTGCAGACAGGATTTAAATGTACTTACCCTACCACTCTTCTTATCATGCTTCCATTCTCCCTCGTACTTTGCCCCGTTAGCATAGAGGAACACACCGTAACCATGACGTTTACCGTAAACAAAGTCCCCAATGTACTGATTGCGTAGTGGATACTGTGAACCAGGAAGACGTTTCAGGTACCACGTATGCTCTCCATGACCATGCTGTTAGGAATGTAGAATGAAAAAAGGATTGATATATATTAGATCATCTCATCTCAAAGCTTTCTAGAGTTTTAAAATTGTGACCTTTATGCCACAATCACCAGATTATTTTGTTTTAATACAAATAAAATCAGTTCCTACTAATATTAAAATAAACATTGAGAAATGTTTACTTAATATGGGTATATTCAAACTCAAGTATACTTTTAAAGAGAAATAGTTCAACTGAGCATAATTTATTCATTTAGGCCACCTTTTTATCCAGTACTTTGCAACAATTTTTCATTTTTTTTTTTTTTTTTAAAGTTAAAAACTGTAAATTGGTAGCGTTCATTCAAATTATTTCAAATATAATCCGATTCAATTCAAAGCACATATCACACAATACTTGAAGGAGATTATTTTTGTTTTCCAAAGGGGAAATTAATATAGAATACCATATATATTTTAGACTGATGAAGATCTACATAGAATCCTACCTGAACACCATTATCCCATTGCCCATTGTAAAACTAATTGAGGTCTACAAACCTACCTGAACACCATTATCCCATTGCCCATTGTAACACTAATTGAGGTCTACAATCCTACCTGAACACCATTATCCCATTGTCCATTGTAAGACTGATTAAGGTCCACCCATCTCATCATGCCTTGTCCATGTCTGTTGTTAGTTGCCCACTCTCCTTCATAGACGTTGCCTGATCGGTAACGCCTCACACCATATCCACTACGTTTGTTGTTCACCCAGTCACCCTCATAAAAGGAAAGTCCATCTGTATCATAGCGAATGATGCCCTGGACAAGAAGATATACAAATGACAAATTCAAACAATCTGACTCATTTCTAAACTGCATTACTCACATGAGAATAGCAATTATGTCACACTTTAAAATAAAATGTGACAATTTATGTTCATTTTACCATTTAAAAAAAAATCTCAGTATCTGGCAGTTGAAAGTATATTTTTTAAATCTTTCTCAGATGCACAGAGTTGGTTTATACTGACTCTTGTTTTAAAAGGGAACAGTTAATATAGGAATATGAGACAAGAAAATGTCTTCCTGCTCCTTAGGGTGTAGTATTTGTCGGATAGTTCTGACTGCTTTGCCATCGCCTACCATTAGCCACTGCCCCAGTCTTTCTCAGGTGAATCATGGATGCCATTTTAGGTACTGGTAGTTTTTCAGCCTCATTAGTGCCTTTGATCAGGCAACTAGATACTGGTACTCTACAAATTGCTAGACTGGGCTGGATTGGACTACACATAGTCAATTGCACATGAGATCTGTGAGTCAGTCCAACCAGTTTATAGGATGAGAAAGGTTGTGCGGAAACAACAAACGATAGAGTAGACACTGAACCATGCCTAATGTAGAGGGGTCTTGGTCGAGTGGATACATCGCCGGACTGTCGATCACAAGGTCTGTGGTTCAAGTCCCGCCGCAAGCATTGATCTACATTTGTCACACTCCACCCAGGTGAAGTAAATGGGGACCTGGTGGGAATTTATTCCTAGAAACATAGAGCGTGTGACGGCTGCACTGCTAAAGTCAGGGTATAATTATGCTGCATTATTGTAGAACGCTTGAGACTTCTGATTAGGCGCTATATAAGCAAATATAATTAATGTATCATGTCTACATGTATACTTACTGTGCCATGTCTAAGACCTTGATGCCATTGTCCCGTGTATGATGAAGGTGATGACATACAACGGAATGTACCATGACCATGACGACGCCCCTTCTCTACCTCTCCCTCATACACACTCCCATCAGGCCACGTATACGTACCTTTACCTGTTATCTCATTCAGATTGAAATCCCCCTGTATAAACAAACAACACAATTACTTAGAATGTATAATATGGAATTCAGCTAAATACACAGGTTGGGCTAGTGAAAAAACAAAAGCCCTATTATTTACCACACTGAATGCAAATAATATGCTCTCTTCCTATATGCAAGTGAGAAAAGGTTGGAAACAAATTGATTTCAAATCTAATTTCATATATCAGGGGTAACAAAATAGGCATAATATTTAACATCAAAATTAGGTTTAAGTAAACAGATAGGACCATAAGAAACTTTTGACTTACCTCATATTTGACTTTATCTGCCCATTCATACGTTCCCTTGCCATGCATCAACCCCTGTGAAAATTGACCCTGAGAAAACAAAACAATCATATGTACACAATAAGTACTAGATACATGTACTAATCAGTTATACTGGAAAGTATCAGATTATTACCTTGAATGAGTGATATTGTTTGATTACATGGTATTAAGATAATCCTGCTAAACACATTATTGATACATTACATATTATACTGATACCATGCAAGGCCAGGCCTCATCTTATACAGAGTTGTGATTGATTCAATTCATTCAAAGCTTAATATCAATTTCAATACTCTACTAAAACGAGAGGAGTTTGTATGTTTGTGATTGACTTGAGGACTCATCATCATCCCGGAACAATCTCTACTCTTTCTAAGACAAGGCAAAGATCTATTTCTTAAGCTGCATACTAGCTTGATGAGCACATTCAATGTGCAACTTCAGGCTACATGATTCTTGTCTTGTATAATGATCTACACCTACATTCTTTAGATGTGATCCCGAAACCAATTTGAACAATAAACAGTAATTAAACCTAAAATTAAAAAGAAATTAAATATAACAATGAACAACAATCAAACGGGATTATAAAATAAAACAAGATCTGACTTCCAACAATGAGAATAATGTGTTCATGAGACCATACTTAAGAATTACACTACAGTTAAGTTTTGAAGTTGTATTGCAATTTATGCAAGAGGTTCCTGGAGGTCTTGAAAAAGTGGCCTAGTATTAAAGTTCTCACCTTATAGCAATGTCCGCCACTGAAGTAAGCCACGCCCTCATTGTCATAGAGACCACGTACCTTCTCTCCTTCATAGCTATGAAGTAAATATAGAAAAGTATTAGCAATAGACATAACCTACGGCCATGCAGACCAGGTGTGGAGTCCTAAAATGGAACGCTGAGAGAGAGAGTGAGAGGCTCTACTGTTTGTCATGAGACAGTCAATGTGTTTAGGAACGTTGAGCCCCACATTCTCTCTCCCTCTCCACATTCATAAACTGGTATGTCCTCATTCACCAGTCCTTTCAGGACTCTACACACGAATTGATACCTCTCTCTCTCTCTCTCTTTTGTAATTTTCTCTACTTCCGTCCTAACAATTCTTTTTCTGTACAACAAAACCAATTAAAAATATTTGTTGTAACTAAATTAATTATAGGCCTAGGCCTATGTCTAAATGTTTATTGCCACACTGTAAAATCATTATCATTATCAAAAATCATTATCATTATCAAAAATCATTACAAAAAATCATTATTAAAAATCATTATCATTATCATTATCTTTTAGTTTAAGTAACGATTTTGAGATGTCAGTAGTACTAATAATTAGTAGTCGACCTCTTCGTGAAACGGCTTAGGAGTTAGGAAGATCAAAGGCATCTCCATAGTTGGCGGATAAAGTTATGAGTATGACTGTCTTGTGGTTGGTTTCGAGAAACGGGCCTCCGACTCTGAGCAGAGCTGCAGAAACTTGACCAAAATGATGTCCACTCAGTGTGAAGGGGTGACCAAAATTCGCGCAGATTTTAGAACATAGATCTATATTACAAAATGTGATATTTGATCCATGTTTCCTCATATATTCTACACAAATTTATTTATTTTAATTATTATATCAAATGGACGGCAAAGTATTTTACTACCAATTGATTCAACTATAAAATTTATAGTTGAAGGATTTTGGAGATATCGCGATCTAAAAATTTGATGTCTAATCGTGCATGCGCGCTGCATCTAAAAAGTAATAAAAACAACGAGACCTAACTTCACACACGGTGGGGGTTTACAGCCGATTTATACAAAAATATGATCCATCAAAAATAAGGTAATTTCATTATTTGCAAGGCAAAATATCATACAACCAGTCGGTTGCACTCATTACTTACAATTTTGAGGATAGCTGCTCTCAAAATGAAGATTTCAAGACCCTTATTGGTAAGTTGATCATTTTTCGGAACGGACGCGAATATTAAACTAAACAATTTGCTGATCTTTTGTCAATATTTTCACAATTTCGCACCCCATTCCAAAGAAAAATTTCGTTTATGGGGTAATTTTATGATCCTCTTTCCATTGGTGATATCAGATTTTCGAAATCTTATCGACTTTTTGAGAAAGCGAACTTTGGTCACACCACCATACTCACACGTACACTCACACCCACGTCAATCAAAGTCACATCATCAAAATTGATATGCGGGACCATTACAAATTATAGGTCCTAAGCTAAGCAAGGTAATTTTGGTTAGATATTGTCCATTATCCACCTCACATCTTAATTTTCAAACAAAATGTACTCAATGAATATTTTCCAACAACTAATACATGAAAAGAATATTGAAATTATGAATAGGAAACATTTCCCTCACTGTTCTACGATTAATTCTGCCAGAGTTGGCTCGTCGTATTCTGGAGGCGGAGTTGGTACTTTAACAGGCTCTTGTTCCTCTGGTGAGGATGCATCTTGCTGCTTATCATCTGAATTGTCCTCTGTTGCTTCTTCTTTTTTATCTTCCACCGGTGGAGTTGCTTCTTCTACATCCTTTACCGACTTTTTCGAGCCTTTTTTGCTACCCTTTTTGGAAGCCATGATCAATTTTTTTTAAAGGATTATCGTTCACGAATTTTATGTTGTGATGTAGCGCCAGCTACTGCTGTATATTTGTCAGGTATTGACATAACAACAGTTGCTACACGAGAATAGTTTTTTCAAAGCCCAACTTAACTTTTGGATTAATAGATTTAAGATATTTTGGGATTAAAACACAACAAAATCTACTCAACTCGACAATTACAAAAAATGTAACTGAATGCATAGAAATATATGCTCTATTGACATCTACAAACAGTTATTAAATATATTGCACAGTTTCTTACTGTGCTACACAGTCTGAAAAAAATCTATTATACTATCTGCCGCACAAAAAGAAGGCTGTAACTTCCGGGTTCTCCATAGCTACCTACGTACACAAAATAATATGGGCTTGTCAACATAAACATCACATGTGCCAGAGCGACTACAACAAGCTCATCGAGTAACAGCTGCCATTGGCATTTCGTTGTAAGATAAGATACAATATTCTGCACATTTATTTTCTCTGCATTTATCGGTGATACTAACAAATTTAAGATGTCTCGAAGTGCAGGAACTCTCCAAACTACTCACCAGGCAACATATATCCCTCCCAGATTAATGCCAGGGTAAGTGACATTGTGACAGTCAAATCAATGCTACAAAAAATAATTGGCCATAGACCCTAGACTATTTATGATTTTCAATGAAATTTATGTCTGCTTAAACTTTGTTTATCTTAACATTAGATAAATGCATAAAAGTTGTCGTTATATAATTTACATGTACATGTAGATGATAGATCTTTAGATTTACCTAACAAAATGATTTTACAATTTTATTTTTAGTTCTCAAAAGAAGTTAGTTGTGACTTGTGTTGTGGATGTGATTAAAATAGATCTACTATAGTACTACGTACTAGATCTAGAGACTTATCAAACAGATTTGCATTAATCTTTGCAGATATTTCATAACATCTATTTTAGAATAATAATAGCTGAGCCAAAAATCTGCATGAATACAAATTCATTAACAGCTGTTCCAATTTTCCAGATATAAAGGCCACTGTCCTTCAATGAAGTTTGACTATGGGGAAACGTATGGAAATGCCACTGCTAAATGTCTGCAAGACTATCGATCCACAACCCTGAACAACAGCAAGACCAACTATTCTAATGGAGGCCAGTTCCCAACAGTCTACACACACAACCCAGACCAAGTGATTGGAGCCAGGGATAGGACTAGGGAGAGATTCAGAACAACACCACAATATTCCCTCAGCAACGTTAATCATGACAGGAAAGAAGATATTAACCAGTTTGACAAGGTATGTACATGCATGTATGGCGATAAAGACTTATCCAATTGTTTTCTCCTATTAAATGTATTCAAACATTTAAAGATGTTGATCAATTAATGCATATAGTCTATGCTTGCAAGTTTTAATTATTTTTGTGGATGGATGCTTCAATATAAAACTCATGCTAAATGACAGCAAAACTGAATTGTTGCTTACTCTGTATTGGTACTTCTAAATGGGTTCCGTCATAAAACCATCACTCAGGAGTACTTTTTGAAGAACATTTGAATGAAAATTGCAAACTGTACACTCCCAAATAAGGCAACTGCAGCAGGTTCAAAACACTTACGGTATGTAACCAGATGAATGTTCTATCTTTGTGGAAGTACAAATGTACTTTGCATTGTATTTCTGAAAATTACAACCAGTTGTCTCTTCTTGTCCAAACTGCACCGAATGCAGCTTCTGGGCTCTCAACGTGCAGTTTGTTGTAAGGCCTTTGATACAAGACCCCTTGAATGGTATTGTTAATCAGACTGTTCTCTCTGCATTTAGCTTGCTCAGGAACAGAGGGAACACTACAAGGACAGAACAGGAACAGTCGGCCGTGTGAATGAGTTCTTGATTCCACGTACAGCTCAACAGATGTATCACCAAGATAGCGCATTGTAAGTTAGTGTGACGGTTTGAAGTGATAAGGGCGCACTTTGCACAGTTTGAATCTATTGCACATCTTGGGCCATTATATGTTTAACCCTCATTTCTCTTCATGTATTAATTACCTGGCTGATTTAATTAGGGCTCATTTGTACAGATTAGCAGTGTGTTTGATTGAATACCAACCACCTTGTAATACCTGCTCAAAAATACAAAATTGGCTCTTGTGCCATTTTCATTTTTAATGAATGAGATAATGTTCATATTTTAAGAAAGTCGACAATTAATTACTCTTACACAAATGAGTTCTGTAAACGCTTTTATTTTTGCATGATTAATTTGTTCGCGCTGAGCGACCCCAAAGCATATTTGCAGGTTCTTAAATTCGTGTTTCACGCAATTCAGCCCCTTCATAACATGCATAAGAAGTCATGCTTATATTTTTGTGAGTTCTAAAATTCGCGCTTGCCGATCTTACCGCAAAATACACTAAAATTAATGTACCACAAATATTTCTACTTGTACAGTATGATTGTACAAGTATGAGTAAATCTAACCACTAGCTGCTACCTGTAACATTTGGAGTCTCTGGTCCTCATTGTTGATACATGTAGTGTGTTTACAGATGTATTCATAATATAACTGCTAGTGTTTGGTCACATGAAAACTCTTCGACTTTGAAAGAAGATGTATTCTTAACAAGTCAAGAGAATGAAATGAGCAGTGAATATGAATACAATTGTAATTTTCTTGCATTGTGTGGATTTCTTTGTTGTGATATGGGCTAATATGGAAACTAATTTATCTCTATTCATACTGAAATATTCTCTTTGTATATACTTACATGTACTGTACCTCAGTAATCATATCTGCATAGTTTTGTGTTGTCATTGAACATCATTTGTCTGTACGTTACCACTTATATTTGATTTTTGATGAATTCCTATATGAACATGTGCATGTAGGATTGTTATTAGTGCCTATTCAGATATGTTAATATGGACTTCCTGGTATGTATTTAATGTCTGTTTGTAATCTATAGTGAACTTGTATAGTCATTATTTGTATTTATGACATATGGGCTGTCAGGTATTCTAAGCATGATTTTTTGAATTACCAGTTTTGATACCAATAAACCCTTTAAACAAATAGGAAGACGTTATTACCCATCATAATTATATAACCATATGAATTTAGCTATACAATAAATTATGGTAGCCTGAACGCTGGGTAAATTTGATCATATATCCGGTTAATGTTGTCATATACGTGGTTAATGTGATCATACTGTATACTCGGTTAAGATGATTATATACCCAGTTAATGTGATCATATATCCGTTTATATCTCATTACACCCATGTTATTCATTCACATTTCTAACTCATTTATCTGTGAATTCACAGCATTCTATCGTGGTAGAGATAATACAAGTGAATTTTGTAGATTTAATCATATTTGTTTAGTAAGACATGTAATCTTATCATCTGTAAATTTGCTGCATCAGGATATTTTCAACTTTAACCCCATGTCCATGTACATTGTTAAAGGGCAATCCAACCCTTGTAATAAGTTTATTTACATGAAAGCAGAAAAATAAGATATCAAGAATGGCAAATGTTTGCAATAAATCAGATCAATAATAAGAAAGTTATGAAAGTTTGGAATATGATATCACTACCGGTAAGTCTATTCGAATTTCAAATTGTAATTGTCAGTGGATTGTGGCAAAGTCACGGATAACTCTCCTGTTTGTAGTGTACAAATATATAATTAATTTTTGTTTTTGTCCTACATGTAAGTGCCTTCAACCCTAGGGCACTACTCGAAAAATATTTTGGATAGCATGTTATTATAGGTTCTCTGAAGAGAAAAGATGCTCCTGAGTCATACATTTAAAAAATTAAAAAAAATAAAAATCATTTTGTGTTTTGGGATAAATGGGAAGTTGTCCACCACTACATCACAGAGACATTTCAGATTCAGCCAATTTGAAGAGCCCATGCCTATAGTGATTACAACTTTCAAAACTTTATAACCTTCTCATTTTGTTTCATATTTCATTCAAATTTTCTCCAGGCTACTTCCCTACTTTTTCTTGCTTTCCTTTTAAAGTACATTGTAGTTTTCTAGGATCTTTAGTAATATTATTTGGAGACACAATAGACAGCATTTATTAGAATCTATATCATTGTTAAACATTTGAATCATGATATACATGTACTGTCCAAGCTATATTGTTATATCAGGGATAACTCACATATCCCTGGTTATATCATATATTCTGACAGTCTAAACTAGAACCTATTAAATTCATATATGAGTGAGACAAGGTAGATTCATTTGAACAAATTGGTATGGTAATTTGTAAATATATGAACATGTTGATCATATTGAATTTGCAAGTATTGTACATGTTATTTAAATGTTATTGTATGTTTCTTTGAAATGTTTAAACAACTCATTGACAAGTTTTATGGAGACTTTCATATATGTGTAAGTTCATATAAATGGACTACTTTAGTATATATTTATATTTAGTATTTGATCTAATAAAGTTGCTAATACTTAAAAAGTATAAGAAGTAAAGATGATCAAATGTTGTACATGAAAATAAAATAGTCTTTAAATTATATAAACTGTCAATGATTTTTAGCGCAATCTTTGACGTTTAGAACAGAAAGAGACATGACATTTTATACCGTTCACACACTCACAGTAATATGGATTTCTCTGTATTGTTGTATAAACAAACATTTATTAACAATATATAAATATATACATCCCGAAAATATGCATCCCCCTCCTCAAACAAAAACATAGTACAGATTTGTCCAAAAGATGTTCGTGATAGTGGTTGACGATGCAGCGCAAATCTCATAACAGAATTGGGATAATATTTTAGATTATGTAGTTAATGTACAGTAGTTAATTCTGAGCAAAAGTAGACATGTAGATTTCAAGATAGGTTCTTGAAATGTTAATACCATGATATTTTATCGGATGCATCCATATCAATCGATACAAGTTTAACGCAATACATTTAGAAGCGCTACGTGTAAATCCAGGTATTTCATTTTTAGTTCAGTCTTTATTCATTCTCCAGTTTTAAAATAAAATATACAAATACTAAGTTATATACTAAAGCACTTAAGAGATAAAATATAATGTACATTCAGTGAATTCATACAAAGAAGAAGAATAGGGACCAATCCAAAAAGTCTAAGGCTCGACAGGTTGTCTTTCTCATAAGTGCCCTTTCTTCCATCTCATCAGTGCTTCGATGGATGTATAGTTATATAGTTTCCTGTGTTCTGATTGGTCAAAACTATACATCCATTTGATGGATGTATATTTGTACGTTCTACTGCCGTAGACGCTTCCTTTTGAAGTCCTCTACAAGCATTAGGAGGGACTTGGTAATGCGGATTAATGCTTTAACAAAATGGCACTGGCGCATGATCAGATCGACTTGGTTTCGATTCTGAACCCGGAACCTCCCGGTTACACGAACACTGCTCTACGCTAACCGAGCCATCATGCCTTCTCATAATAGCAAGTGAATCAAAATGACCCGGGGAGGGGGGGGGGGGGGGGGGGGAGCTCGATCTATGGACATACTTTCCATTCATATTGCCATAAAACATTACACACGTTGATTCGACGAACTTTGTGATGTCAACTCTCTGATACGATGGGAGATGCGTTTTGTGAGGACGCCAACAAAATACATCTGGACAAAAACAAAAAGTTAAAGGCAGACCCAGTTCACTCTACCCAACTTTAACCGTGTGCAGGTGTAAAAACCATGTAAGTCTTTCCTTCCCGCCCCTCCCCCCCCCCCCCTTTCCCCCTTCAACTCCCCCCCCCCCCTCTCCCCTCTCTCTCTTTCTCTCTTTCTCTCTTTCTCTCTCTTTCTTCTCTCTATTACCCCTCTCTGTCCGTCTCGTTCTTTCTCTGTTCTTGCAATTATATCCCCTCTTTTCTGTTGGGCACATCGCCCCCCCTCTCTCTTTCTTTCAAAAATATCTATGTCTGTTTTATGATTTTAGCATGAACTTTTACTATGAATATGAAATAACATCAAATACGCATGCGTGTGTTGCAAAAGGTAAGATATTTACCATTCAATATCTGTATTTGCAGTTAAAAAGCAATCGCTTTCTTGTGTTTGTGTGGACTGTGTTAACATTTTCAATGCACTTATTAACCTCATTGTTAATATCAATTAATATTACGTTTAATATCACAATAGTATTAATCTCCATGATCATCACAATACTGTGAAGCGTCCCTTCCACAGAACAAAATAATGATCAACTCTTAATATCTTTTTTTTTTAATAATTCTCTTAATGTTGGGGGTGGTGGTGTCAGCCCCTTTGATCCTAATAATGTAGTTTACAACCTGTATATCATTCGTTTTGTTTGGTTTTATCATGCAAAATTGTTTAAACACGTGCGTTATTTTCCAAAATTATTGTGTCTAAAATGACTGCAGGCAGAATGATACCATCATGGTATTATTAGTGAGACTCACCTTGAGCCGTACTGGGAAGTTCCCTGAATAAAGCCATATACCAATACACAGTCTCTAACAAAGCCTTGGTGGCATGACATTCACCCTGTCTGGAATCAGAACCATTTAAGTACGAGGCGGAGGGCTGCAGCCCCCCCCCCCCCCCCACCCCCGGTATGTTTAAAGTTCCACCAGCTTATAGTCGGGCAGTGAGGTGCCCGGATAGTCTTACATTCGGCCATGAAGCGCCCTATAATAATGTACGTAGTTTCGGTCATTTGTGTGTCAGCCCCCCCCCCCCCCCCAACCCTCGCAAAAAAATGTGCTTTAACACACATGATCAAAACATTCATGAAGTGTATTATATGCAGGGCCCCAATCCCCAGTAGAAGTGTCGTAGTCAAGTGGTTTAAGCACTTGACTTGAAATTAAAGGTCGTGGTTCGATCCCCCGACACGGCACTAATGTCCTTTGGCAAGGCATTGATCTACATTTACCACTCGATACCACTAAAGAAATAGGGACCCGGTAGGATGATGACAGCAGTTGTGTTAGTAATTGCCTATGCCCTCATGGTGACCATATGCCGATTAGGAATACTCCCCAGGCCAGGAGTGGAGATGGTGCATATTTTGTGCGTGAATGAATCTGATGAACGGTGTAAAATCTGTAAATCGTTTAGACACGGTATTCCGTATAAAGCGCTATATAAATCCAGATTATTATTATTATTATCATCCATTACTATTTTTTCTTTTCTACAGAATCGATGAGCATGTGGATATGCGTGAGGAAGCATCGACAAACATGGCAAGGAACATCCCAGTTGAGCGAATGTCGATCCCTCCCATCAGGACATATAGTAAATCATCAACAGTTCGTGATCGAGAAATGCGTGATGTCCATTATGAGCACCGCTAATACATAATATGCTGCCACGTAGTTTGTATACTTGATGATGTAAATAGGAAATAAGGATAGGACTCTAAATAATAAAGGACACTGAATATGTAAAGGGGGAAAAGACGGAAACGATATCATATATTATTGGAAAGCCTTTGATTTCTATGAAAGGTTTATTGGTATACAAACCATAATTTTTTCAACCTTATCACGTATTATACAGGGTTAAGGGGATAAAAGATTATCCTCCCATATCAGGACACTAATTAAAGCTCTCCCCATATTTTCTCAAGACATATTTGGGATAAACTGAGTCATGAAAAGTGAAATATTTCTAAATGTTGGTCTTATGTTCATTTTATTTACTCTACTGGCGGACTGATATATTAAGAACAAACGGTAGAGAGATAAGATTAATGTATGAAAGCTGCAATTATTTTACCCTAGAAACATTATTCTATTTTTGCGTGATTGCATTGTAGATGGAAGGGCGTTGTAAGAATCTACGTCTTCATTTCCACACCCACACTCACACACCACATTTTTTGCAATGAATAAGTATTTCAATACCATTTCAATAGTGTAGAGTTTTAAGATAAACTAGGGCGGTATTGCATGATCTTTTTGTACTGAGTATTTTTAAGCGATTTAGACCTGCCGGTGAAAAAAAGAAGAAATTAGATCAATAATAAATAAGATAACTGATTCTATATTAAAATAAACATGTATATTTGAGGAATTAATGAAAAATGTACGACTGATTGTGCGTGTGGGTGTGTGTGTTAGTGTTTCTGTGCGTACAAATCACCCTTCATATATTTATTTCAGATATTGAATTTATAGATATTATTCCATCCTAACAGAATTGAGTTTTGCAATCAAGATGGAATATATATGTCAATGATTAATTTGGCTACATAACAGAGACAAATTTGGAATTACGCTAAATGGATTGCCATGGAATTAATCGATATTGAATGCGATGCAATAATGATATTTAATTGATTTTGAACTTTTTTTTATTCCTTGATAGTTGTATGTAATATTTTATTTCCATGTTTTGGTTTGTTTGATGCGATATAGTAATCTGAATTTATTCTAATTTCTACTGGCAACATTTTTATACTTAAAGTTATTCCAGTTATGTATATCTAGGATTCATACTCGAATGATAACATGCATCATTGTTTAATATACAATATTTTCTACCCGATGTTTCTTTGCCATAATCCTAAAGTGTGGTTATTTCGTAATGTGCAATACATGTACATTGTACCAACTTTAAATTGTATAGTAAATCATGCCAATTCGATCTTGATTTATTTTTCCGTCCAATGCTATCAGATCAATTATGAAGAGGAAATTATGCAGATTTTCAATTTGTCATTTTGTAGTTCTTCAGAAGCAATGCCATTGATGCATCATATTGTTTATTTAGAATGAGCTTGTAAATAAAATATTGTACGATTGTAACAAGGCGAGAAATATGTCTACATGAACGTTCATAATAGTCTTGTACCATTGAGCATGGATGTGATGATTAGGCAGATGATCATAATTATAACGGTGATGGATGCAAAGATTACACTGTATATGACGACACATATTATGATGATGATGATGATGATGATGATGATGATTATGATGACGACGATGATGATGATAATGATTAGGATGATTATGATGACGATCATGATAAATCTCTCGCTCGCTCTCTCTCTCTCTCTCTCTCTCTCTCTCTCTCTCTCTCTCTCTCTTTCTCTCTCTCTCTGGTCGGTCTGTCTGTCTATCTCTCTTTCTCGATTGAAAATTGTGCCCAACCTGAGAGGAAAATTACATATTCTGATGGTTTATGTTCTGCCTTAATGCCCATTAGACCACACTTTTTCCCCATTTAATATCAAAATGTAAGGTTCTTGTGGAAATATCAGCAGACTGTCTGCTTTGCTCTTTTACAAAAAGTTGCAGTTCTGAAATAAATGCTAAAATTACTATTCATATCAATTGCAGACCCATTCAAGTATAAAATATGCCCATTTTTCCCTCATCATCGACCATATCTCTACTATCCTTTAGTTTAGGATGATGGCAATCTTACCCTCATTATTAGAATAAGCACATTAAAATAATGTTCTCATTCGGTGTTAAATCTTATATCATGTTCGCGTGTGATATAGTAACGTTTTCAACCATGTTCACTCTTTCACCCAAATCTGACTCAAGTGGGTTTTGATATGCCCCTATCAAGATAATTTGGCTCAGTAAAACGTGTATGGATTAATTTCATCAATGAATCATTTGAAAGCATATCAATGCGACTTTATGAAAAGCAAGGAATTATATTTCTTTTTCACAAATCCGTTTGTTTTCGGGTTTCGTTTTTTCAACAACAACAAATTACTTTCAATATCTATTATGAATATAAATAGCTATGAAAACATGGCTTTATCATAAAAGGTTATGAAAATTTAAGTTACACATTTTGGGGCTGTGGCTCAAAAATAAATCCATATTACGATAATATAGACCACGAAATGAACCCCTCCACCATCTAAACAAAATTTATAAGGATTTTTTTTTCTCACTAATATTACACAAAACGATAGTCTTTCTTCAAAGGAAACTACCACTGTTTACGTATCTTAACAAATGCATTAAAAAACATGCCAATATTTCTAAGAAATCCGAGCGGTGGAACATCAACAGGACCAATAATACGCCCAGATCGGCCGGTCTGATGCACATTCTTGTTGTGTGCTTGCCTAACGAAGCTTTAGGACGCCCTCTGATGAAAGCAAATGAATTAAATTTCTTAATTATTGCGATATCACAGAGGTGGAGAAAAAACTAATTAGGTTATATTATCATGGATGACGAGGTGAGGGGGGGAGGGAGAACAAGATTGGAATAAAGAGAGAGAGAGAGAGGAGAGAGAGAGGGGGGGAGGGAAAGGGAGAAATAAGAGCGCAAATAGAGATTTAGAGAAAGATGAGATAGGAGAATAGAACGAGAGCAGAGATGTGGAGGAAGAGGAAAAACAAAAGAAGGGACGGGTGAGATATGGAGACTGATAGAAAAAATAAAGAAAGTGAGTGAGAGAGAGAGAGAGAGAGAGAGAGAGAGAGAGAGAGAAAGAAAGAAAGGGAGAGGGAGAGAATGTAATAGGGGATCGAAAGCCACGTGAACGAAGAGAAAGATAGGGATTGGCGAAGAGCGGTGCATGGTGGAGTGAAGACAGGGGAATAGGTAGATAAATTAGATAGATAGATAACAGTGTACGTTGTGCTACTGTAGACTCCAGGTGAGGGGGGGGGGGCGGTCACGCAGTTTTATGGAGTGAGGAATAATTTTTAGAGTGAGGAATAATCGACAAGAAAGTCCGATGAAAAAGATGTTTGCTGCATTTGATTACCAAGGACGTCCCAGCACAGTATTGGCCGACCCGCGCAAAATCCATGAAGACTTGTTGCCATATCTATGCAGGGCGGATCTAGCTTTTTGCCAAGGAGGGGGGGGGGGGGGGGTTGTCTCAGTAGTGGCTCCAGGATTTTCCAAAAATTATGCGTTTTACTGTTTTACTTTTGTTTTGCTTTTCTTTTTTCTTTCCCCCTTTTTTGGCCGCCCAAGGGGGGGGGTTTAAACCGACGACCCCCTAGATCCGCCCCTCTATGCACTATGGAAGTTGCACCCTACCCCCCTCCAACAGAATAGAAAGCTTACAGCGTCTCTGAGCTTGCCATTCGGGTCATTCAAACTTTCATTAGGAGAGAGGTAATGAAAAGTTCATGAGTTCATGAGTGTGAGACCGGTTATGGTGACTACAATAGTCATTGCTTTACCTTGCTTGTGGTATAATTCTTATATTACATGCACAGGAACGTTTCTCATTAACGCCTATCTACATACCTGCGTATAGTGATACGTATATGTGGCATAAGATTATATGATTTAATAATCAACTTCAACTCCGAAATTGGTTGAGAAGAATATCACCGAGTAGAATAGAAACTGAATCAAGTTAATACTGCCTCATCAACGACAATGATTTCGTACAGGAGCACGATGTCACTAGCGATGTTCATCACGACATCGATGCTTACGATCGCTGTCATACACGGATGCATTTCAATGAGTACAGACTCAACATTGAAACCCAACTCCTACGATGGTGATGGTAAATCATTTCTTTTCATTTCATCAAAGTTGCTGATATTTTTTTATTCAATAACTACAGTAGAAACCGAAATAATCGTCAATAAGAGATATAACAACGTCGATCTGGCGCTGCTCAGTGGCTGCCGGGCTCATGATCAATTGGGCAAAAAGAATTTCCGTTTCGGTTTAATACAATTTGGAGTGGACCATTAGGCTATTATTACTTTATTATTAATATTATTTTGCTTAATCTCATAATGAAGAGGTCGATTTTGATGATAGGAAATATCAAATATCCATATACAGGTGCTGAAAATGAGGACATATTTCTGATCTTAATTTTCAAATGAGGAGGAAAGTCTTTTTTCCCGCAATTCCGTCAGTAAAATAATTACATATGCAGGTAACACTCGAATTTCAACATTGCTATATTAGAATATTCTGGTTAATAATAGATTCAGCATTCAATGTGGCCAGTGCACCCCTCGTGAATTGAAGGTGAACGGATTTTGAATGAAACTGCAGCAGGATTATATTTACAAATTGAATATGTAAGTTCTTCCTTATCGAGGTACAAAGGAATATTTAAGTATTTGTTTTAAAATTTCGGGGAATGGGCTGTCAGTCGTTTAGCAGATAGTGACTAGTGGTGTGGTATCTAAGATTTGAGTCGATCGAGCCTTTTAGCCAACTAAACATGCTGGAAAGTCCAAAATTTTCCATAAATAGTGGTGGAGATGAGATAGATAGTGGTGACGATAGGTAAGATAGTGTGACGATCGGCTACGTAGTGGTGACAATGAGATAGATAGTGGTGACGATAAGTAAGATAGTGGTGACGATAAGTCAGATAGTGGTGACGATGGGCTACACAGTTGTGAAGATGAGATAGATAGTGGTGACGATGAGATAGATAGTGGTGATAAATGGGCTACATAGTTGTGACGATGAGATAGATAGTTGTGAAGATAAGTAAGATAGTGTGAAGATGAGATAGATAGTAGTGACGATGAGATAGATAGAGGTGACTATGAGATAGATAGTGGTGACGATGAGATAGATGGTTGTGAAGATGAGATAGATACTGGTGGCGACAAGTAAAATAGTGGGGACGATCGGCTATATAGTGGTGACGATGAGGTAGAGAGTGGTGGCGATAAGTAAGATAGTGGTGGCGATAAGTAGGATAGTGGTGGCGATAAGTAAGATAGTGGTGACGATAAGTAGGATAGTGGTGACGATCGGCTACATAGTGGTGACGATGAGGTAGAGAGTGGTGGCGGATAAGTAAGATAGTTGTGACGATGGGTTACATAGTTGTGACGATGAGGTAGATAGAGGTGGCGATAAGTAGGATAGTGGTGACGATGGACTACATATAGTGGTGAAGATGAGATAGGATTAGTGGTTGCGATAAGTAAGATAGTTGTGACGATGGGTTACATAGTGGTGAAGATGAGATAGATAGTGGTGACGATAAGTAGGATAGTGGTGACGATCGGCTACATAGTGGTGACGATGAGGTAGAGAGTGGTGGCGATAAGTCAGATAGTGTGACGATGGGCTACATAGTTGTGAAGATGAGATAGATAGTGGTGGGCGATAAGTAATATAAGTGGTGACGATGGGCTACATAGTGGCGAAGATGAGGTAGATAAGCGGTGACGATGGGTTACATAGTTGTGACGATGGGGTAGATAGTGGTGGTGATCAGTAAGATAGTGGTGACGATGGGCTACATAGTGGTGAAGATGAGATAGATAGTGGTGGCGATAAGTAAGATAGTGGTGACGATGGACTACATAGTGGTAAAGATGAGAAAGATAGTGGTGGCGATAAGTAAGATGGTGGTGACGATGAGATAGATATTAGTTACGAAGAAATATATAGAGATGACGATGAGGTAGATAGCGAGGAAGAAAGAAAAAAGTGTCCTCTTACCCCCCCCCCCCCCGCTTTTTCAGCGGCCGGCTGAGTCGTTGCGATTTTTGGGGGACAAAAAAAAATCGGCCCCCATTTAAAAATGTTAAACCCCCCCCCCCTTGAAAAAAAAACTGCGTACGCGCCTGAGTGGTGACGATGGGCTACATAGTTGTGACGATGAGATAGATAGTGGTGGCGATAAGTAAGATGGTGGTGACGATGGGCTACATAGTTGTGAAGATAAGATAGATAGTGGTGGCGATAAGTTAGATAGTGGTGACGATGGGCTACATAGTTGTGAAGATAAGATAGATAGTGGTGGCGATAAGTAAGATAGTGTGACGATGGGCTACATAGTGGTGACAATGAGATAGATAGTGGTGACGATGGGCTACATAGTGGGTGCAGATAAGTAAGATAGTGGTGACGATAAGTAAGATAGTGGTGACGATGGGCTACATAGTTGTGCAGATAAGATAGATAGTGGTGCGATAAGTAAGATAGTGGTGACGATGGGCTACATAGTGGTTGCGATAAGTAAGATAGTGGTGACGATAAGTAAGATAAGTGGTGACGATGGGCTACATAGTGGTGCGATAAGTAAGATAGTGGTGACGATAAGTAAGATAGTGGTGACGATGGGCTACATAGTTGTGAAGATAAGATAGATAGTGGTGACGATAAGTAAGATGGTGGTGACGATGAGATAGATATTAGTTACGAAGAAATAGATAGAGATGTACGATGAGGTACATAGCGAGGAAGATCTAGTAATTATATGAAAATGGTGACAGTGAGCTACATAGTGATGATGATGTGTTAGCAGAGGCGGCGGACCCGGGGGGGGGCAGGGGAGGGGGGGGCACAGTGCCCCTCCCCCCACTTTTTCAAGTACCCCAAAAGTGCCCCTTTTTCCCTGGGAAAAGTGCCCCTTTAACTTTGTAAGAAGCGGCCCTTTTGACATAAAAAGTGCCCCTATTACTTTGATATTTGCCCCTGTTAATTTTTAAAAGGTGCCCCCCTCTCCTTTCCACCTCTGATATGTGCCCCTTTATTTTGACACGTACCTCTTTTCCCAGACAAGTTCCCAGTTTCCTTTGCAATAAGTGTCTATTTTCCATTCTCATAAGTGCCCTTTTTAATCTCTAGTAAGTGCCTCTTTTCGGATACGAGAAGCGCCCCTTTCGACTGTTGTTAAGCGCCTCCTTCACCTCTGATAATTGCCTATTCAAATCTTAGAGGTGCCCCTTTTACTTTGACAATTGCCCCTTTTCCTTTGTAAGAAGTGCCCCTTTTCCCTTTTAATAACTACCTCTTTTAAACTCGATAAACACACCTTATATTTTCACATGTGCCCCTTTCCTTTCTAATAAGTGCCTCTTTTCCTTATGATAAGTGCCCCCCATTTAACAAAGAGCCCTTCGCCTTTTCATAAATGCCCCTTTTCACCTATGAAAATAGTCCTTTTTCATTCTCCTACTAGTGCTCCTTTTCATGTCTGGTAAATGACCCTATTCAATTCTGAGAGACAATCGTTTTACTTTGACAAGTGCCCCCTTTTCCTCCTGATAAGTGCTCTTTTCATCTCTCATAACACCCCCTTTTATTTTGATACGTGCCCCTTTTCCTTCCTAATAAATGCTCTTTTCCTTCATAATTTCCGCTTTTCATAAAAGCCCCCTTTTACCTCCAATAAATGCCCCTATCAAAATCTGATCGGTGCTCCTTTTCTTTCAACAAATGCACATTTCCTTTATTATTAGTGCCCCTTTTCCTTTCTCATAAGTGCCTCTTTCATATATGGTGTTTGCCCCTTTTCAGGTGCGATAAGTGCCCCTTTTCACCTCTGATAATTAACCTTTTTTAACAATGATACGTGCCCCTTTTCCTTTCTTATGAGGAACCTATCCCTTTTTCATAATGCCCCTATCAAAATCTGATGGTTGGCCTCTTTTCCGTCGACAAATGCCCAATTTCCATTCTCATAAGTGCCTTTTCATCCATGGTGAGTGCCTCCATTTTCACCTCTGATAATAACCCTTTGTACTTTGACACGTGCTCCTTTTATTTTATAATAAGTGTCTTATTCCTTCGATAAGTGTCCCCCTTTCCTCTCATCATTAAACGTGCCCCTAATTTCAAGCGACTAAGAGCAATATCTCCCAAATCTCGCTCGCTCACATTTATAGATGTTATAATTATGTTACCTATCAAAGGTCTTTTCAGTTTGCTGTTATGAAATGTGCTTATTTATAACCCGATGATGGATTGGTTTTTTCCTCTTTATAAGATGTAGTTTTCGCACTGTGACCTCACAAATCTTATATTTTTCCTCGCTCGCAAATGATTTTTTCGACCATCACACCCAACTGCAAGGTATGATGCTTTAACAAGCAACATTTTATACGATGTATAAAGAGAAAAAAATATTGAAATCATCCCTGATAATGTAATCAAATTGTAGGGGTATATACCAATGTTTAAAAATTGTTTATTTTCGCTTTGAGATTTCCCTTTGTAGGTGCCCTTTTTTCCCAGAAAGTGCCCTTTTTTGTTGGTGCCCCCCCCCCCACTTTGGAAGTCGCTCCGCCGCCTCTGTGTGTTAGATAGTGGTGACGATGAGATAGAAAGTGAAGACGACAAGATAGATGTAGATGAAGATGAGCTAGATAGTGATGATTAGTGAGATAGTGGTGACGGTGAGATATGTAGGGATAACGAGGGTTAGATAGTGGTGACGATGAGATAGATAATGTTGACGACGAGATAGATATAGATAAAGATCTAGCAATGATGGGTAAATAGTGACGATGAGATAGAAAGTGACGATTAGTTAGATAGTGGTGATGATGAGTTAGATAGTGGAGCGATGAGTTAGATAGTAGTGAGAATGAGATAGATAGGGATGACGATGAGATAAATAGGGATGACGATGAAATTGATACTCGTGACGATTAGTTAGAT